>CM076252.1:16897623-16927623 GCA_038380765.1 Odontothrips loti
CGAAACGTCGCCCGGACGCCGTCGTGGTGCTGACAGGGAAGCAAGAGTCCCACAATCTGTGTAATGGGGCGTCGGCGTGTGTGCGTGTGTGTGCGTGCGTGCGTGCGTGTGTGTGTGTGTGTGTGTGTGTCTGTATGAGGGTCGCGCAGGGGGCGTGGCATGACTGTGTGGTCGAAAGCGCCTGCGTCAAAGTGAGGCATCCGAGGACAGGTCAGACTACTCGGTGAATATGGATCTCTCTCTCTCTCTCTCTCTCTCTCTCTCTCTCTCTCTCTCTCTCTCGTACACGCACGCGCGCGCGCATTCACACAAACACACACACACACACACACACACACAACACACACACACATACATACATTCACGCACTATAGATGCCACCTAAATGCGGCCGTTCAGAGCGCCCTTGGCCTCGTACGCCTGCCGGCCTGTTGTACTGCCCAGTCGGCCGGTTTGCCTACCTCCTCTTCGTCGGGCGCCCGCCATGTGCGGTGAGCGTGTCCCCGGCCCCGGCAATATTGCTAACCTCCAAAAATGAAATAAATTAATAAATAAACAGTAAATGGAGAGAGGATGAAGTATTAGGGATTTTGTGTGCGGCTGGCGAGGCGTGACGTTAGCAGCATAATGTGGATGAATGGACCGCAGGTTAAAGCGAGTATTCGCCTTACATCGGCGGGTCCCTGCGCGGCAGCCGCCCCCGCTGCCCCCGCTGCCGCCCCCGCTGCCTCCCCCGCCACCACCCCCGCTACCGCCGCCCCGCCTGCCGCGCCTGCCGACGACGCCGTTGGGCCAATCCTTTCAGGTTTCGCGGGAAAAAGGCAAAGCGAGGTGGGACTTTGGCCGCCGCAGAACACGGCAGACACCGCCGCCACTACCGCCGCCACTACCGCCGCGTGCGGCTGCAGCCTGTTACCAAACTTTCAATGGAAGTTGGCCCAAGTCATAAACTTTCGAAGACGCGACAAGGGGAGAGATAGAATAAAATAAAAGAGGAGCACGAAAAAAAAAAAGAGGAAGAAGAATCCCGCGGGCTGGAATAATGAGGCTGTTCGCTGTTGAGGTCGGTACGACAACGCGGACGCGGGAAGGCCTGGCCTATTCCAATCCAAAGTTCGAAAGCTGAGGCTGAGGCCTGTGTCCAGCGCCATCCCATTTCAGCATAGCGCCGAGCGTAGCGCCGGGCTTAGCACGCAGCCGACGATCGCAACGCGATTATTCTAATGCAAGAAAAGCGCAAAAGTAGTCAGATTGCGGTTTCTCGTTCCGCCGCGGGGCCCTGTACTCTCACGCGCTCTTTGCCATTTTGCCGCTGTCCCTGACATGTTTGGGAGGAGCGCTGTCCCATATACGACTGGTTTGGTGGGTTTCGCTTTACCATTTGACTAGTTTGGGAGAAGCGCTGCCCCAAATGACTTGTTTGCGGGAGGTGCGCTGCCCTCGGCGGGTCTCCGCCAGGCTGCTACGCCGCTGCCCGGGGCACCAAACGACCGCGCCACTTCCCTTCCGCCCTATTTGAGATGAGGACGGCCGGCGGGCCGGAGCATGGCCGGGGCATGGCCGGGGCCGGCCGGGGCATGGCCGGGGCCGGGGCATGGCCGGGGCGGGGCCGGGGCCGGGGCCGGGGCCGGGGCCATTCCGCAGACATGGTCACTATACGGGAATGGCGGTGTGAGGCCGGGCCGGAGCCGGGCCAGGTGCTTGGGCGGGGCCAAGTAGGGCCTACGACAGCAAGGACGCGTCGGCCGCTCGCCCCGGGGCCTCCGGGGACCTCGGGGACCTCGGAGACCTCGGGGACGGCCTGGTATTACGACAGCCTCCCATGGCCCGTCCTCTTTTTTTATTAATCCCAATCGCTTTCGCCTCGACGGCGGGGAGTGGCCGGCCACCGAGTTGGCCGCCGCTGACTGGGTTCCCCGGCCGCCGCCTGTCGCCCGCTAGCGGAGGGGTGTCAGCCTCGTTCTCCGGCCGGGCCGGGGCCAGGACCACGCGGTGGTTGACGGCAGGCTTTGCCTCGCTTTTCCTCCGAGGGCATTAGGCGCCGACAGGTGTGCGCGTTGCTGCCGCTGGCATCACCCTGGCAGCCCCAGCCGTTTCTCCCTTTTTTTCGCCCCTCTTTTCTCTGTCTTTGCCGCCTTGTCAGGCCCGTGTGCGTGTGCGGCGTGCCGCGTGTGCTCACGTGCAGGAGGCCGCCCCGAGCTCCGTCCAAGTCTTCTAATCCCTCTCGTCATTATCGTGATTGCAGGTTAGCAGGGGCTGCGTCGGGGCGGCGCGAGTCCGTCGGTAGGCTTTTGGAGTTGGCGGGGCACGCCGGACACGCCGTGGGGCCGAAGGGTCGGAAGGCAAAGCGGATTCCTCGGGGTTAATGAGTCTATTGATTTCGGCCGTCGGGAGAGAAGGCCGTCGGGCCCAGCCGCTCATTGGGCGATTAATCACCGCCTTGCCGCCGCTTTGATGTGCAGAAATCTTTCGCAAAGTCTAAATTAATGACTCGCCGATCGTGGCGGCCGCTAGAGGGCGCTAACAACATCACATCGCACTGGATGGATTTTCCGCCCGCGACGACGAGACAGGCATTCATTATGATTCGCCTCCTTCCATTGTGCGTTTTGGAAAACATGGGGGGGGGGGGGGGTTTTCGATGCATTTAAATGACACCATCAGCACGCGAGTCTCACCTCAGTCTCAGTCGGCGCTGCTAGCGCTGCTGGGGGCGGGCACGCGGCGGTGCGGTGGGGTGCGGTGAGACCGAAGGGGTCCTCCAGGCTGAGAGAGTCTGCGCTGGTTAAAGCGGCTCTAGCAGCGGCGGCGGGACTCGAACCGACGGCAGCCTGACACCACAACAGGTGGCATTGCCGTGCTCGGCAGGCTGCCCCCGCTGCCCCCCCCCCCCCCGGCCCCGCCCCCCGGCCCCGCCCCGGGCCTCAGACCAGGGTCACGTGTTTTTATATCAGCGGGATGCTCGCCGGTATCCAGCACAGCCGGGCGCGCGCAAACACGCACGCACGCACGCACACACACCAACACACACACACACAGCTGGGCCGGGGGTGCGCGTGTCCTTGTGGCACCGCGGTGTTTGCCGACAGCCCGGCTCGTGTCGGCCGGCCGCAAAACGTGCCGCGGGGGCCGTGGGCGCCGCGGGCGTGGATGCTGCGAAAGCTCTCCCCCGTGCGATATTGATGCTACTCAGGCCCCTACCTGTGGGCCCTGTGGGTGACCCTCCCATCGGCACGCTGCTGCGCGGTGCCGCCCAAAGGGACCGCCGCCGCCGGGTCGCCTCCCCCGCAGCAGTATCCAAAAGGGGAGCAGCGGCACAAGTCTGCTGAATTTTTCATCCGCCGTCGGCATTAGAGCAGCGTGGGGGAGGAGGGGGAGGCTCATCCCGTGAGCTCTAAGCCTGACGGGAGGATGGCCTCACAAAACGCCCTCAGCTAGCTGCCCGCCTTCCACTCTACCTGGGGCTGCGGGTGCACCACAGCGCCCCCCCCCCTCTCTCTCTCTCTCTCTCTCTCTCTCTCTCTCTCTCTCTCTCTCTCTCTCTCTCTCTCTCTCTCTCTCCCTCTCTGCGCCGTTACAAGTGGTTTTGCGCGGTCGGTATGAGGAATTCATGGGTGCAAACAATGAAGTGTAGGTGAATAATTCAGGACAGAGATTTACTTTGCGTGGGGCCGTGGGGCCGCGGGTCCGCCGGTGTGCGCGCAACGCTCAGAGCGCTCAGCGGCTGGGCGCCCGGAGGGTAGGCATCGAGACGGCCTGCGTGCAGCCGTGGCCGCCGGGTGGCCTACGCCCGACTCTGCGGGCGTTCGCTGAACGCACAACCGCACATATGACGATGACGTCACGAACTTTTAAGGTTGGCGGCGATCCAAGTCTGGGTTGGTCTCGCCCTAAAACGCGAAGGGATGTTAGGTTGGTCTTGAGGAAAATTATTCACATCAGGAACACACCCTCGTTCCTCACGCCCGTTTTTTATGACAGATTTTCGTCGTTCATATCGCCGCAGGAATTCGTAATGCTATGGGCAGAGGCTGTCTGCTCGCGGGCCGCCCCGATTCGCTGCCCATCCCCTACGCTCCACTGTGCGCCCCCCCCCCTTCCCACCCCGCTCCGCCGTTGTCGTGTCTGTACGCATGGATTGCTTTTGGGGACGGGCCGGCGAGATGGAAAAGAGACACGCGACGGAGAAAAAAAAAGTATGTGTGTGAGCGTCTGTGTGTGTGTAGTGAGGGAATTGGCAAAAGCTCATACGTCGGATCCGAATGCGCCATGTATCAAGGCAAATATTTTCACAGCAGCAAAGCTCTTCAATCCCCCCCCCCCCTCTCTGTCTCTTTGTCTCTCTCCATCTCTGTCTCTCTCCCTCCCCGCATGTAGCGCGCGGGGTTTTATGATTTCGCGGCGGCGGCAGCGCGCGGACCGTGGAATAAAAGGACAGGCTCCGCCCGCCGCCCGCACGCCGCCGCCACGCGCCACACACGACAGAACAGCCACATGGCGTGAATCATTTGACGCCCGCTGCCCGTGTAACGCGGCGCGAGGTGCGATCAAAGAGAATTACTGGGCAGCAGGTCGGTGAGGTGAGGTCGGGATCGCTGGCTGCTCTGGCTGGCTGCTCTGGCTGGCTGCTCTGGCTGGGCTGGGCTGGGGAGCCCCGTCGGCTGTGAGTCGCTACCCGATTCACCTTCCGTCATACGCCGTGGTCTCCCGCCCGCGCGCGCGAGAGAAAGAGAGAGAGAGAGAGAGAGAGAGAGAGAGAGAGAGAGAGAGAGAGAGAGAGAGAGAGAGAGAGAGAGAGAGAGAGAGAGAGAGAAGAGAGAGAGAAAGAGAGAGCACGCTACTACGGCGCGGTGAGCCCTCTCTGCGGCCGCTGCGTCCCCTTGGGGATGCTCCACATACTACGTCACACTTGTGTTTGTGGGACGCGGCGGGCCGGTTGCGTTCCCCCGTGACGATCCCTGTCTGGCACTGCCTCGCCTGGCCTCGTCTTGCCGCGTAACGAGCGTCGCACAAAACCAATTCCTCTCCTTATTTTCGTATCCCCTTTTTGTGCGCCGCTTGCTTGGTCGTATTTTTCCCCTCGTTAGCCGGGAAGCGATGAGTGAGTGTGTTGCCGCCCGCCGCTTCGCGAGTCGCAGCCACGCTTTGAGCCAGACTGTGTGAGCTGTGAGTCGCTCGATCAGCCCCGATTGCTTCGGTCCTCGGTGCCCGTCTCGGCTCACCTCGGAAAGGGCTGGCGGTTTGCCTGTATCCTCGGGTCCGGGTGAGTCCGGGTCCGTCCGGGTACCTGTGGGCTGCGGGCCCCGCCCGGGACTGTCTGCTCAGGTGCCTTACCTGCTTCTGCTGCCCTGCAAACGGCCTTTTAATTACGACCAGAGAATTTCCTTATTAATATTGTTTACACACTTTTGCCCCGTGCGCGCGCGCGTGCCCTTTCAAATTTAATTAGCAACTTTTCCGCGCGGGCGCGGGTGGCGCGTGGGTGAAACGGGCCAACTCGTTGCTGAGCGATGGGTTGAGATGCCAACACAACAAACGCCGCGCGCTGCGTCTGCTGCAGATCTCTTCTCTTTCTCACACATACCGCCCACCCCTCCCCCACCTGTCTGTCTGTCTGTCCGTCTGTCTGTCTGTCTGTCTGTCTGTCTGTCTGTCTGTCTGTCTCTCTCTCTCTCTCTCTCTCTCTCTCTCTCTCTCTCTCTCTCTCTCTCTCTCTCTCTCTCTCTCTCTCTCTCCACCTGGTCGGTTAATGCCACAAGTATCGGCCGTTGCCACACGTACACCGGCCACTGTGATTGAAATGTCGAACATGATTCAAACATAAATTTTACCAAAATTCATCCGAAATGTTCAAATTTGTACATGGATACTAATGAACATAATTCCATTCTCGGAACCAAACTCACGTTCACCGGTCTCCGAATTTATTTTCCACCCAATTACTTATAGAGTTTTCATGAATCTCGCCGCGGTGCTTTAGTGACGCCATAACGTGGTATTTCTGCACTGTCGTGTAATAACGTTGCACCACTTTCATACGACCCGTTGCCTGCCCTGCGGGCCCTGCGGTGGCTGCAGCTGAGCGGGCTGTGCGGAGGAGGAGGAGGGTAGGGGGACGCTGCCGCCACTCGGTCACGCGCCATGCGCCCACGCGGCGCCACGCGGGACATGTGGCCCTAATGATAATGAAAATGCGGATCCTGTTTTCCTCGCGCCGCCCGATATCAATGCGCCGCCTTTAGATAAGCCGATGCCAAAGCTGTTCGCGGCCATAGAAAATGCGCAATGTGGGTGACCACATCGACGCGCGGCGAATGAATACGAACGATAGATGCGCGACGCGGATAGACGGCGGCAGACGGTGCAGCGCGGCCGAGAGCAGAGGAATGTATCATTGTTCACGGTTCGTTAATCTGGTATGGCAATCTCGCTGTCGCCTGTGTCCATTCGCATTCGCTGTGCCAGCTGTGCACGCAGCGAAACGCGCGCGCTTCGTCCTTTTTGTTTTTGTCTGTCTCTCTCTCTCTCTCTCTCTCTCTCTCTCTCTCTCTCTCTCTCTCTCTCTCTCTCTCTCTCTCTCTCTCTCTCTCGCTCTCTCTCTTTCTCTCTCCCTCTCTTTCACCCCCTCATCGATTATATTTTGTTGTCGTGGCTAATCCCGCGAGCTTTTTCGCTCTGCGTTTAATTTTTCATCCCGCTGCTGTTTCATCCCCGGCGGGGCCGCCGCCGGTCCCCGTGCACCCGGAGTGCCCCGGCAGTGCTGGCAGCGCCCCTGTGCGATGGCGTGGGCGGGCAGGCCTGTGAGGCAGGTGCGGCAACTTCGGGGAGACATATAACATGAAGGGGGAGGGGCACATGCCGGGATGCCGGGGTCATGTGAGCGCTTGGTTGAAGCTGCTCGCTCCCATCGAGCGCCTGCTGACGTGGATCCGGGGGGCCGGGGACCGGGGGCAGACTGGGGGCAGGCCGGGGGGCAGGCCGGGGGGCAGGCCGGGGGCAGGCCGGGGGGCAGGCCGGGGGCAGGCCGGGGGCAGGCCGGGGGCAGGCCGGGGGCAGGCCGGGGGCAGGCCGGGGGCAGGCCGGGGGCAGGCCGGGGACAGGCCGGGGGGCAGGCCGGGGGCCAGGCCGGGGGCAGGCCGGGGGCAGGCCGGGGAGCAGGCCGGGGGCAGGCCGGGGGGCAGGCCGGGGGGCAGGCCGGGGGCAGGCCGGGGGGCAGGCCGGGGACAGGCCGGGGGCAGGCCGGGAGCGGGCCGGGCTGGGCCGGAACGCCGGCGGGGTGACACCGCGCATGCATGGACCCTGCGGGCACCCCGTACTCTCCGTACCCGTACACCTGCCTATTTACGCGCCCACATTACCCCCACCCCTCCCGGAGGGCTCCCGGAGGGCCCGGCCCGGCCCGGCCCGGGCCGAGCGGGAGAGCATTGCCCGCTTACGCCTCTGCCTCTGCCCCCTGCCGCCCCCCTCCACCGCCGCGCCTGTCCTGTCGCCACTCTCTCCTCTCCCCGTGGCCTTTCCCGTCCCCCCACCAGGTGCGCCGAGCACCCTCGTCCTCTCCGTCGTCGTCATCGCCCTGGTGGATGACACCGGCGATGATTTCTTTGCTGCTCCTGGAACAGGTCAACGGGGGGTCGTGTTGGTCCGGCTTTGATGCGTTTGCCGCGTGGGCGCCGGTGGACGTAATTCCACCGAGTTAAAATGAGTTCGCTTTCGCTGGCCGCTGGCTCCACACCGCATCAGGTCTCGGACTCGGACTGAAGGGCCCGCGCCGGCCCGCGCCGGCCGGCCACCGCTAGGGTTAACGAGGGGGCGGCCTGGCCGTGGCCAGGCCGGGGCACGGCCTGCAGGCACAAGCCCCACCCCGGGCCGAGCCCACGAGGCGAATCTCGTTAAAATCCGCAAGACAAAAAAGAAAAAGAAATGGAGAGAAAGAGCAAGAGAATTACGTGGGCCCCTTGGTGCGGCGTGTCACCCCATCCCTGCCCCGGCCCCGACCTCTTGTCCGACTGACTGCGCTCGGAGTGAAAAATTATCTCTGCAGAACAATCGGCACACTCTCCGGACCGGCCTGGCCCCTCCACCCCAACCCCAAACCCTCCCTTCCCCCGTCGTGTTAGGACGCATGATAAAAGAGGTCCTTGGCCAGCCGTCCGTTCAGGTATTCAATTACACAAGGCACCCCACCGTACACACAAGGCACCCAGAGAGAGTATATACTGCGCCAACCTCCGGGGCTCGTTTCTTGTTTCTTTGTTTCAATCACAGAGAAAGAGATAGACAGATAGATGGATAGAAAGATAGATAGATAGATAGATAGATAGAGAGAGAGAGAGAGACAGACAGACAGACAGACAGACAGACAGACAGACAGAGAGCGTCCTCTGGGTACGCCTGGGCCGTGTCTCTTTTCAGGGGCCAATCTGGCGCTCTCTAAAGCGGTAGTAATTGCCTCTGAGAAATGGGATGAGCCGCCTTGCTGGTCCGCCATGCTGCGCCACGCTGGCTGCTGGTGGCGGCTAACGCTCCGTGGCTGCCGTGCCGTGACCCTGGCGGTGAGAGGCTCGCAGGGGTGAGGGGTCGGCAGCCTGGTGCGGAGCGGAGCGGTGCGGTGCGCCTAGGTGGTGTTGGGATCCAAGGCGGAGATCAAGTCCGCGAAACTGGCCGCACTGCTCCTAAGCGTATCTGTGCCCCTTGTCAGCGTGTCGCCTAGCTTTCCTCTATCCCTCCCACCTATCTCTGTCTGCCACTCTTTCCATCCCTCCCACCTATCTCTGTCTGCCACTCTGTCTGTCTCCTCTCTCTCTCTCTCTCTCTCTCTCTCTCTCTCTCTCTCTCTCTCTCTCTCTCTCTCTCTCTCTCTCTCTCTCTCTCTCTCTCTCTCTCTCTCTCTCTCTCTCTCTCTCTCTCTCTCTCTCTCTCTCTCTCTCTCTCTCTCTCTCTCTCTCTCTCTCTCTCTCTTGCTCTCTCTCTTACTCTCTCTCTCTATCCTCCCCCTCTCCCCCCTTTCCTCAACCCCTCTCTCTGATGATGCATGGACCATGTCTGCCAGCGCCATTATCTGCGCGTGCGGTTCGGCAGAGATAACGCCCGGCACAAAAAGAGCTCTCATTCCGCCGGCGCCCCGTGGACTGGAGCGAACAGAGCCGCAGCAGGCCGCGCTCTGCTTTTGTGCAGGCGGCAAGGGCACGGGGCCCATGTGGCCGCGTGGCCCCCTGGGTCTGCCGGGCCGTCGGGGGCAGCATGACGCCCTTGGTTACGTGTCCGCGGAGCAGCGGAGCAGCGGAGCCTGGCTGGGCGTCTGTGAGTGACTGGCCTGAGCGGCCGCGCGGCCTCGGCGCTGGCAGACTGCATGGTGCCCGCCACGGTTATGCCCCCGCATTGTCCCGCTTGTTGTGCCCCCTCCCCCTTCCCTCCCTCCCCCTGGATCGATGCCTGAGGGTGCTGCTGCAGGGCGTGCGCGCGCGCGCGCCACGTGCTGGTGTCGTCTGCTGCTCCGCACTCGATATTTCTCATACGTGCTGCCGGGGCTTGACATGTTCATTTCCCTGGCCCAGCCGCGCCCCGACTCCCCGGCCCCGGCCCTGCTGCTGCCCCGCTGGTGACCGTGCTAAACAATGCGCCTCTAGCCCCCCCCCCCCCCCCCCCCCCCCCCGGGGGGGGGGGGGGTCGAGCGCCTGCGGGCACCAGGGTAGGCCAGCTCGTGCGCCACGCGCGCATGCAGCAGTCACGGTTGTCTACCCAGCAGACGCCATGAGACCGGACAGACAGCACTGTGGGCGCGAGGATGGAGGGTGTGGCGGTGGTCCCCAGTAGCAGCCAAGCCGCAAATCACAACTGCTCGTCACTGCGATGGACGAATGGGGTGCGTGTGTGTGGCGTGTATGGATGGGAGAGAGAGAGAGAGAGAGAGAGAGAGAGAGAGAGAGAGAGAGAGAGAGAGAGAGAGAGAGAGAGAGAGAGAGAGAGAGAGAGAGAGAGAGAGAGAGAGACATATCAAGCAGGGTACGCGGTAAGAAAGTGAGGGAGGTTAGGGAGACAGAAATGGGAGGGAGGGACGGCAGGGAGTGTCGACCCCTGTAATCGTGCAAACGTGTGCGCACCACTCGGGCTGGGCTGGGCCGGGCTGGGTTAATCCCCGAGTGAGTGCGTTCGGAGAGGGCGGGCCGGGGTGGGGTCGCTTGGGCTGGGCTGGGTTCGCAGAGTTGCGTGTTGGCGCGGCGCGGTCGGTAGTTCGGTGGAGAGGGGGGGGGGGGCGAGGGAAGGGGTAGAAGTCGCGGTAATTCATTTTCCGTGGACTGCGCCGTGCGTGGCGGGGCGTGGACTCCACGACGCCGGTCTTGGCTCCCCTCCCCTCCCCCGCGGTCACCCCTCTCCCCGCGGATGGCGCGCGACAACTGCTCTCCGACGGCGACCTGCCGCCGACGCGCCGCGCTCCTTACCCCGACGTAAATAGGACCTCGGGGGAATTGTTCTGCCGGGCCTCGCCTCCTGACCGCCTTATGGCGCCTGTTCGTGGCGCCTCATGGCCCCGGCCCTGTCCGCATTCCAATCATGCCACCTACCACCCGGCCAGCGGTGCAGCGGGGCCAGCGGGGCCAGCGGGGCCAGCCTCAGCCGGCAGAGCGCACAGCTCCACTGCTGGCTGGCCACTCGCGATCGGGAAATATGGAGACGCAACGGACGTTCGCGTACCACCGTTTTAAGTTTTACGTTTTTTAAATGAAATATTACGATTGTCGTTGGATGGAACTCGTCATTTGTGGCGTCACACCCAAAAGTCCTACTTTCGAATAAGTGGAAATGAAGTTCGTGCTTTGAGATTTGTAAAAACATTGTGTTGCGACATAACCTACGTGACTGTGCATTATGCATACAGTTTTTATGTTTCTGCCTTCCTAAGGCTTGCCATTCAATAAGTAAATTAGTAATGGGTTCTTTGGAACCTATCGATTGCTTGCTAGACAATAGGTTCATGGCGAAGAAACGGATTCGCAAACGGTTCACGCACTGAAGTCATGCCATGGCTTCTGAAAGCCAAAGCTCAGCCGGTGTTGGGAGCTACAGAGCTACATCTGCCCTTCATTTTAATAACGTCCTCAATTTAGTGTGGACCCGTGAGTGGGGCGAGACGAGAGTGGGCGAATACCATTCAAGCTTCGCGCCTTGCGCGCGGCGCGGCAGCGCCTCTGGCGGCCGAGTGCCGCAACACAAGTCCTGACACACCTCGGCCCACGGCCGGCCGCAGCAAACAGCAACTTTTCCTAGCCTAATCCTCGCTAGAAAACAGCAAGAGACCGACCGACTCGATCGCTCGAATCGATAAAGTCGCCTAGAAATCGCATATCGCCAACTGCATAACCTCCTGGTCTCTTGTCTCTGGAAATTAATTTAAACGAACCCCTCTGTGCGGTACGCTCCACTCTGCCTCGGCTCCCGCGGTGTGTGTGTGTGTGTGTGTGTGTGTGTGTGTGTGTGTGTGTGTGTGCGTGCACTGCTCATATTTTCCCACCGCTTAAGGTGTGTTGTGTTGTGTGCGCTGGCCGTCACAGGCTCAGCCGTCCCCGCCGCCAGCCCCACCTCCTCCACCGTCCCGAGCTTCCCTCCCCCTCCCCCTTCGCCTTCGCCTCGCCCGAATGCTTCCCAGAGCACATTCCAATATTTTCAGGAATGTTTTCGCAGCCGTCTGGCTCGGGGAAACTCAAATTGTACCCAGGACGATACACGCGACATGTCGTTCGTGGAGAGAGTTCGAACTCTCTCCGATAGCCGTCTTAACCGCAAGCGAGGTACAAGAAACTCAAATTAAATAAATAAAAAGGGAAAGGAAATCGGTATGGGATAGGCATGGCCTTTGGAGACCCGCCTCTAACAGGCCCCCTGCCGTCGTCTGTGTTGTAACTCTGCGTTGTTGTGGGCACTTTAGGGATGTTTGTTGTTGGCGTGTTGGCAGTGCCGGACCACATCCGGCCGCGCGTCTGCTCGCTGCCGGAGAAGCCGTACAACCCGCGGTCCGGCGACGACCTCTACCGGCTGCGCACCTTCTCCATCACCAACAAGGGCGGCGTCGTCAACTGCGGCGACTCCATCATCAACAGGCGCTCCCGGTCCAACACCAGCGTCAACTCCACGGCCAGCAGGTCGGTGAACTATTTTTTTTTTAAAGGAAAAAGAAAGAAATGTCCCAATGGGCACTCCTCTCATACGATAGCCAACCGTCAAAAAATGCAAAAAAAAATAATCTAAGAAGTCCATCATATTTACATGTTGAAAAAGATCTTCTTTGGTAGTGAGAGGAGTCGCACAGCCATGGTTGTGCAAAACCACGGAGCAAAAAGCACGAGTAATAAAAAAAAAATGGATGGAAAGCGAAACAGAGCTGCGTGTGTTGCCTGTCGGCGCAGACGAGATGAGGTCCCCTCCTCCGCTCCAGTCCGCTTGGCGGGACGGGGCGGGACGGGACTGAATGACATGATGCGGTGACACGCCATTGACAGCGTGTCGCCTCGTCCCGCCCCCGCCATCGGATTCCGATGCAGACTGTGTTGTGTTTCGCTCCGGCGACAGGCCGACAGGGTGGGTGTCGTGGGTGTAGTGTAGTAAGCACTGGTGCCTGGAGCTGCAGCAGCAGCAGCCTGAGCGGGTGTCATCTCGCAGAACACGTTGAGCCTCGCACACATGCGCCGCGCGTTTTCTCGCCCTCTGCCCAGATAAGAGCATGCCGACCGGATCCGATCCGCCGACCCGACACAGTCAGTCCAAGCCGTAACAAGTAGTACTGTCCGAGCACAGCGGGGCAGCGGGCGCAGCAGGCGCAAGCGTGTGTGTACGTCTTCGGCGAAAACCATCTCGCCGTCTCCGATATCCCTCCCCTGTCTTCTCCTGCTTCTCCCTCGATATAGCGGTACTTCATCGGCTTTGCTCTCCTCACCTTCCCTCTCCTCTCCTCCCCGGCAAATCCTGCACCGGCCGTGGATGCGGACGTCGAACCCCGCCGCCTGATCCGTTTTTGGCGTCTCTTCCCTTCCCCTCTCAGCCCCCTCCACTTATTCACTCCCACCCCCTCTCCCTCCGTTGTGCTTGCTCCATCTCGGCGGCAGGTATAAAGATAGAAAGTAGTGTCCCCCCCCCCCCTTATCCTCGGCTAGATGACTGCCTGGAAGCGAAAACTGGAGAGAGAAAAAAGACCTGGAAAAAATAGTATTCAGGCTTTTCCAGGGATGCGGGGAGCGGGTGGCGAGTGGTTGTGCCGGCTTTTAAATCAATATCGCACCCGGCGTCAATTTGTCACGTCTGTCAGCAAAATCCGGGCCGAAGACGCTCGCGGTGGGGTGGCCACCCCAGGCCAGGCCAGGCCGAGGCGAGAGGGGCTAACGAACCCGGCCCGCCGCTGTCAGACAAACGAAGCCATCAGCGCTCGCATCAGCGTCAATAACTATGTCCCCCCCCCTGCGGGCTCCGCCTCACAGCTCCTCTGTACCACTCAAATCGACCTGGCCGCGGCGTCGTACTCCTACTACTGGACTCTTAAACACTCTCTGTCTGTGCCCAGTTGTGTGCCTATCTGTTTGTCTGTCTATCCCATCTCTATGTCTCTGTCTCTGTCTGTCTGTCTATCTGTCTCTGTCTCTGTCTCTCTCTTTCCACCCCGCTAATTCTGTTTTGAGAGCGGGTCCTTGTTATTTTTGGGACTTTTTAGTCCTTGTACGAAGACCCTAATAAATTCAATTTCAATTTCTCTCTCTCTCTCTCTCTCTCTCTCTCTCTCTCTCTCTCTCTCTCTCTCTCTCTCTCTCTCTCTCTCTCTCTCTCTCACACACACACACACACACACACACACACACACACACACACACACACACACGCACAATCCTCTGGCTCGTCTCTCCCGGGACGCGCCAGCATGCCTAGGCAGGCGGACGGACGACGACGACAGATCGACGAGGAAATGCGAGTCGCCTGGCGCCTATCTCGATAATAATATTGCTGGCCCACATCGGCTCCCCCAGAGGATCCCCCCGAGGCCAGAGGCCAGAGGGTCCAGAAGGGCTCACCCTCGCTGCGTGACGACGACCCCTTGCGGACTGTGCGGGGTGGCGCGGGAGGAGGGGTGGGGGGGGGGGGGGGGGGCTGCCCGTCCCGACTTGGGGCGGGACGCTTAGAGGGCGCCTACTCCCGAATGCGAGCGCAGCCACCGCACCTATGGAGGCTGGAGGGGCCGGCAGACGTTGGCCGCAGCGCCTGTTCCTTATTCGCGGAGCAAGCGAGCGAGCGTCAGCGAGCCGCGAGGCGACACGTTATCAGCGATACTGAAATTTTGATTGTCCTTTCGTCCCCGGCTGACGCCGCCGCAGTCTCGTCGGGGTGAGATCAGGCTAAATATACATCGCAGCACTTGTTGTGCCAGGCCCCCTGAAGCCGAAGTGAAATAGATGGCGAATTCCATGACTCACTTTCTCTGCTCTGGCTACTTTGCGCAAAGCTGATGTGCGTGACGGGGTCACGGCGGGGACCGCACACACGCCCGCGCGCACGGACCTGTGGTGTGTGAGTGTGTTTGCCGCCGATAGAATTTATTGCGTGCTTACGGCGGGGTCGGATCCCCCAAGGGAAATCCAATGTAAACCCCGTTTGCCAGGGTGGCAGGGCCAAAGAAGCGGCGGCAGAAGCGGCAGAACGGCAGCAGCAGCAGCAGAGATCGAAGTGCCAGGCGCAAAGTTTGGAAAGGAAAGGAAGTCTGCTGCCGGGGCCGGGCCGGGGCCGGGGAGCCGGGCGACCCGGAGGTGCCTGGGGCCCGGTGGCCTCGGGAGCCCCGGCCAATAAAGCAACCTCGGCACACTCCGGCCGACTCCGGCACACAAGAGGAAGCCCGCTTCGCCGCTTCGCGGTCCGTGCGTCCGTGACTCCTTGTGTTGCTTCCCCCCGGGCACTGGCCCCGGGCCCGGGCCGGGGTCCTCCGGGTCTCGATGGCCGGCGAGCGCCAAGCGGCGCCAAGCCTCGGGGACCGACTCCTGATTCTGCTATCGGCTGGGCGCCCGCCCGCTGAGCCTGACTGTGCCGTACCGCTGTACGTAGGGGGGGTCAAACCACGGCCGGGCTCCCGGGGCTCGAACCCGCGCTCCCTACCACAAGATTACAGGCCAGGGCCCTCGGACTAAGTGATTGGCACACTCTGACGCTCTAAAAGTGGCAAAACCAAAACCATGCTTGTTTGCTCTCTCTATCCCTCTCTCCTTCTCTCTCTCTCTCTCTCTCTCTCTCTCTCTCTCTCTCTCTCTCTCTCTCTCTCTCTCTCTCTCTCTCTCTCTCTCTCTCTCTGTTATTTCATAAATTTATTCTATAATAACTCTGTCTCTGGTGCTCTTCTAAACCATTTCAATTTCAATTTTCTCTCTCTCTTACTTTCTCCTTCTCTCGCTCTCCCTCGCTCTCTTTCTCGCTGTCGGCCTCACTGCACGCCGGTCAGTCAGCCTGCCGCAGTAGGCATAGACTGTCCCGCAGGCCCTGGGTGTTCGGCGGGCTTGCCTAGCCCGCGCACTGCAGGCGCTCCGGCCTCCGGACCAGCTTCGCGCCCGCACAGCGCGCACACACACACACACACACACACACACACACACACACACACACACACACACATTGCGGCGGCGGTGAAAGCCGATGGAGCGCGTTGGCGGCTCGCCGGCACTCCGGGGCGCGGTATGGTCGGGGCGGGGCTGGGCTGTGTTGGGCTCACGGTTCTCATTCGGGACTCGGCGGCGTAATTTCCGCCCCGCACTCCCAGCCCGGCCCCGACAGCGTTGTGGTGCGGCGGTGGCGGAGGCGGCTGTGACGCGCTGTGACGTGAGGCCCAGGTGGCGGCAGCGGCGGAGGCAGGTGCGGCCGTAGAGCTGGAGCGCTCCTCGCTTTTAATTCCCGCCGTCATAGCCATCAAGTTTACGACAGCCCCTCCTCAGTTTTACTCCGGACATTCCGCGCAGCCCGGCGCAGCCCGGCGCAGCCGCACACGTCCCCAGGCGCTGCGGTGCTCCGCGCTGCTGCCGTGACCGTGGCCGTTGTCGTCCCACCACTGCCAGCGCAAAGCCAGCGCGTGCCTCTCCTCTGGGCTCTTCTGTCCCCACCTCCCCTTCCGGCGCCGTCGCGGCACGATTCAGCAGCAGCAGCAGCAGCAGCAGCAGCCTCCCGCAAAGTTGGCGCCGCGCCGCCGCGCCGCCGGGGTTTGACCAATAAACGTGTTCTGTTTTCCGCCTCTCCGGCCGCCGGCACCCGCCGGTCCCCCCGGTCCTGTCCGGTCGCCCCCCCCCCCCCCCGGGGGGGGGGGGGGGCGGATCAAACAGAGGGGACCACCAGTCGACACGCATGCGGCCGGGGCCGGCCATCAGCCCCGAACGCTATTGGCACGCGTTGCGGGCACGCAAGGGCACACGCACGCACACAGAGGCACGCACGCACCAAGTTGATTGCATTACATCGCACGACCCACCGGTCTGGCAATCCAGGACCGTGCTTTGATCTTTCTATCAGCGAGTAGTTCATTGCCTGGCGGCGGTATTCAAACCGGCCTTCCCGATGGTGGCCGCCAAACCCGAGCTCCGGGCTCCGGGCTCTGGGCTCCGGGCTCTAGGCTCCGGGCTCTAGGCTCCGGGCTCCGGGCTGTAGACGAAGCAGAGAAAAACAGTGTGGGTCCATGGCGCTGCCGCAGGCCGCGTCTCTTGTGCCCACTGTCCTCTCCATTACGTTTCTATTCAGTTGTACGCTTTACCCGGGGCTGACGGGCCGACGGGGCGTTGGGGGCGGCGGGGGCCCCGCGGCGATCGATGGTAGCCGACGGCAGCTGAGCCCTCGCCATCGCCGCCGCCCTCAGCCCCCGTCGGCGGCGCCCCTGGTCACCCCCAGGCCGGCGCGTTGTCTCGGCCACCCTTCCTTCCGCCCCGGCAGGACCCGGCCCCGCCAGCCTGGAATGGGGGCTGCTTTCCACCTCCGTCCACCCACCCGCACTGCGGCCACCCCAGGTGCGTCCGTCCCCATCTTCACACCCCGTGCCACTCAGATATTAATTATTTTTTTGGCCAGTGAATCCTGCCGAATGTTGCCTCCAGACTGGGTCCGGAGATGGGGCCGTGGGGACCGTGGTGTACTTCCGGGCCTCGCGCAGCCTCACGTCGGAAGTGGCCGTGTGCGTAGCCGTCGGCGTCCCACTGGGCGGACCGCCGCCATGTCAGGTCGAGTTTATCTCGCTCCAATTCACGCTCTCCTTCGCCTCACGCCGGATCAGATGAAGGCAGCAACTGGTGGCGGTCAGGAGTCGCAGGAGCTGCAGGAGCTGCAGGAGCCGCAGGAGCAACCCCGCGGGTCAACACAGGGCCGCACCGTTACCCTGCAGACAAGCCTGCGAGTTCCCGGCCCCCCGCCCCCATCCCCAGGTGTGCGGATGAAATTCCGACTTGTCAGCGAACGCCTCTCTTGCATAACGCGTAATGGCGCCAGCGCCACGGGCGTCACCGGCAGCACTCGGCGCGACAAAGAGGCCCCCGTCAGCGCCCGTCCCGTCGGTCCCCACCTCCTCTGGGGCTCGACCGGGCCCTCGGTCGGCTACAGCCGAATCCACTCCTTTCTAACTGCAGAAACATGAGACGGTCGTCCCCCGCCCCCACCCCCAACCCTCGCTGCTGGCTGGGGCTGGAGCAGTAAAGGCCTATATCTTTCCCCCTCCCCCGACCCGTCCCCGCTCGGTTCGACCCCAATGGCCCGTCGGTTCATTGGCCGAGCTGCGCCCTGGCGGCCCCTGGCGGGCCCCTGCGGCCCCCTGCGCGCCGCTCTGGCTGGGGCGGGACGATTTCCAGGGAGTACAGCCCACGGGGTGGTTAGCGGGGGAGGCTGTGAGCTGTGAGCCCCAACCGAGCCCCTCGCCAATGCCTGGGTCGGTAACATCGGCACAACACGCACCAACACCTGCAGAACCGCCCACGCCACCCGCGCGCCCGGCGGCCCGGCGCAGAACCCGCCTTCCCTTTCCTCGGGCAAAAACTTTCGCCTTTTGCCTGCCATGCAAAGCGAGGAGGCGTTGCCGTGTGGCGTTGGCGTCGAGGGTTCGCTGACTGACTGCTGCTGCTGCTGCTGCTGCTGCTGCTGGCACTGTGCGAAGGAAGCATAGCCTCGTCTGCCGTCTTAGGTAACGGGAGGCAACAAGACACTGTAGCAGCAGCAGTTCCAGAGGCATCGGAGACCCTTCTTTGGGGACAATTCTTCTTGTTCCCAGTATCGCGCGAATTCGCGAATTCCATGCTTTCTTGGCGGTACTGGGGCCAAGAATTGTCCAAACCCTACATGTATGGCAATACTTGTACCAAGCATCTTCGATCTGCTTGGCAAAAATTCTCGAGTCAAGTATATAGGATTGAGGGTGTGTCGTGACGCACACATCATTGCCTTTTGAATATCCACTGCGAGAAGGCAGACACATATTGTGCAAATGCCGCCGCATGCCACCCGCGTGTTCCACTCGGGTACAGCGCTTTCCTACGTTGTCTCACAACTAGTTTGTTGGATTCAACAGCTGGCGCGGCCCGGGAAAGTGGTGACGCTCTTGAATGAGTAATTAGGGAAGAGCGACCGCACACACACACACACACACACACACACACATACACCCACACGAACACAGTTCCATGCTCCATTATCCATCATGTATCATTCATTAGCTCTGCGCGGAGGGGAGGCCGGAGGCCCCGGAGGCTCGCCGGGGAGTACTTCCAGGCGACAGTAGTGCCGCGTCGTGGACCTCCCGGAAACCAGTGAATGAAATGTACCGCCGACTAAACTTTAGTCGTTCTAGTAATTTTCTATTATAGCCGATATCGACATTCTCAACCGACTCCATTTTTACTCGTGCTTTGCTTCCTCTACTACTATGACGGAAGCAAAAAAGAACGAGTATTGCGCTCGCCCTGTCAGTTAAGACCCCTGTTCATCTCGAAAATTACGTAACGGAGGGATTCTGTTTTGGGGTCGTTTTGGTTGGGCTTTGATATAGTTTCGAAAGTGACATTACAGATTTCTGAAAAACAAAAAACAAAAATACTTGTTTTTAGAGACCGCAAATCGGTGACAGTTTGTCTTGGGACCAGCCGCTGCTCGCAGTTAATAATCAATTTTCTTGTACTCTGCAGGGCTTGTAGTAGATCAGTGACTAAATCCAGATAAGCTGTGATCAAAACACAGGCTTTAAAAAAAATAACGAATACTGATCGTGCAAAAATTGTTGGTAAATATGAGAACAAAAAACATTGAACTATGAAAATCTCAGAAAGCTCTTATCAAAACTCAAAGAACGAGTCTGTCGTACAACGCTACAGCGTTCTCCATGCATGTCTTGTTATTTTTCTTGCCGTACTGCTTCGGGACGCTGCTGCCTCACGGGCTGCCCTGTCCTGTCCTCCCGTCACGGTCCTCCGCCTCTTCTGTCAATCCCATCTCTTCCCGCCAAGCTAACCAATCATAACCCACCAACGCTCCCATCCGCCCGACACCGCGGGACCCGGTGTGGGACCCGCCTCGGGCCGAGGGCCGAGGAGGCCTCCGCCCGAGCCGAGCCTCCTGGGGTCGCCGCCGTGTCGCCGTCACTCACGGACCAAGAACAAGCCATTCTCCCCTATTTTCACCAATCTTTTCGTCGTCTCCCACCTGATGTGTCCGTGATTCGAGCGCCGGTCCCGTCCTTCAGGGGCGCCCCCGAGCCCCGGGCGCCCCACGGCTCCCCCACCCCACGACATCAGAGCTGGGCACGACGCTTTGAAGCCACCGCATCCTTCACCGCGACGCCATCTTTGATGAGCAGGGGATTTCCAAGTCTGCCGCCAAATGGCGCCGCTGGAGGCTGCCGGCAGCCAATGTGTGGACCACCGGCGCCAGCTGAGCGGACGGCTGCTGGGATACTGCTGAGGAGGTTGCTGAGGGGATGCTGAGAAGGTTGCTGAGGGGATGCTGAGGGGATGCTAAGGGGTTGCTGAGGGGATGCTGAGGGGATGCTGAGGGGTTGCTGAAGAGCTGCCGAAAAGGCTGCTGCCGGATCAGACGCGGTGAACATGGAGGCGAGGATTAGCGGCAAGCGGCTTGACTCGCAAAGCGCCATTGTGCGACGCGACCCCCCGGCCTCGGCCCCCTCCCAAGCCCCCGAACTCCCGGCACCCTCCAGCCCCCGAGACCCCAAGCCCCCGCACGCCCCTCCCCGTCTGCGCCACACTTCACATCGGGCCGCAAGAAGTGATTCGATTTCGAGGGTTCCGTGTATAGAGCGGGCCCCCCAAGGGGTGCCCTGCGCAGGGCACCTAGGGTCGGCATCGGGGCCTGCAGAGCCCGGGGCCCCCTCAGGGGCGCGGGGGGCTCTGAAGGGCGCGGGTCCCTCGTAATGGCCGTAGTGAAAGGCTAATGCCATTATGATGGAATATACACGCAGAGCCCCGGGCGGATATGCGCGGGGGGAGGGGGGGGGGCATAGCCGGGAGGCGGCAAACGGGCAGCCGGCGGAGGGGATTACATTTTCGCGGTTATATTGATTGCCGCGTGCCGCGAAGCCGTCCGCAGGGCCTCTGAGCTGAGGGCCCGGGCCCGGTACACAGAAGGGAGAAGGGAGCCCGGGCGTTCGGTGCTCTGCGGTGCTCTGCGGTGCCCCGCGGCCTCCGGGCTGAGGCTGCTACGGCCATAGCTCATGCGCCCCGGCGGGGGCCCCGGCCCTGCAGCCCGACACCCCGCGTAATCTGCTGCAGGAGGCCAGGAGGCAGACGCAGCCCCCCCCCCCCCCCCCCCGCCCCCGCTCACCCCCACCTCTGTGGCCCCCTGCGCCGCTGCCTCCCCCAAACGCACCGCGCAGCACGCCCGCACAAAAAGCTTTATATTGTCGCGGAGGGTTTTGTCCCACTGCCCCCCCCCCCGACCTAGACCTCCTTTTTCATTTTGATTATTTTGCAAACTAGACCAGGGAGGCGGAAACTCCACGGAGAACGCGCTGATGACGACGACGCGTGGGGACCGCCGCCTCCCAGACGGTTACTGGCCAGCCAATATAAGAGTTTTAGCTGGCCACGTTGGGGGCACTGAAACCGTCTGACACGGCGGTGGGTGGCGGGCGGCGGGCCTCGCCCTCTCCACGGAGTTCCCCCTCCCCGAGGCGGCTTGGCGGCGGCGGCGGCGGCGCCCACCATGCAAATGGGGCGGATTGTCTCCGCCACGACGCGGCCACAGCACCGCACCGCCGCCTCGCGGGCCGAATAAAGGAAAAGCAATACGGAAACTTTTTCCTCTCCGTCTCTTCCTGCCTGCCTGGCCTGCCTGGCCTGCCTTGTATCCTCTCATACTCCCTGCTCGCTGTCGCAGAGCGGAAAGTTCCCCCCTGTCGGCCGCAATTGCCGCAGGTATTTGCTTGGCTTATCACTGCGCTGCGCTGCTCCCTCGTGAGCACACACATGCGCGCGCGCGCGCGCAGTAGCACACAAAAACCTGCGCAAACACACACACACACACACACACACACACACAGCACCTAGGGGGGAGAGCGAGGAGGCGCGAGATAAATGCGCAAGACGCGGCTGTTGGGAAATCCTGGTGTATTTGAGCGCGCGACGTGAACCTTTCGCATTGCAGCGTTCAGGTGTTGCACGGCGACGGCGCTTGGTACCGGCGCTGGAAGCCGCCGGGTCCTAATTGCCGAGCCTGTGTCGCGCTCCGGCCCGGCCCGCCCCGCCCCGCCCGCCCCGCCCCGCCCCGCCCCGCACCGCAGCGCCGCCTTCAGTCGTGTCCTCCATCTGTGTCGCGGCCAGGCTGGCGGAGGCAGGTGCTGCTGCTGCTGCTGCTGCTGCTGCTGCTGCTGCTGCTGCTGCTGCTGCTGCTGCTGCTGCTGCTGCTGCTGCTGCTGGTTGCTCTGCCGGCGTCGCCAAGGCGTTGCCGAGACGCTGCCGAGGCGTTGCCCGCTGTGACGGATTGCCAGAGCAGCCCGGCTATCTGCTCTGCTCTGCGCTTGTGCTTAAGTGTTTCAGTCCTTAATTACCCCCTCCCCCCTCTCCCCTTAAACCCTTTGGGCCGGGCCGCTGCCGCCTCTCCGCCCCGGCTAAGTCTCCGGAGACTGGAGCCGCTGCGCCTTCCTCGTCTCGGCGCGGAGCGGAAAGGCGAGCGGAGCCCCCGCTTGGGCCGATTAGAGTGCGAGTGCAGCGCCGGGGGGGGGGGGGGGGCGCAGGGGGCCGCAGGGGGCCGCGGGGGGCCGCCTTTCCATCGCCGGGGCGCGCCGTGCCGCCCCCTCGGCCGCCCCCTTGCCTACATGTCCTGGCAGACGGACGCGTCCCCGGAGGCCCCTCCTCGAGGCTGACGTGATCACGACGGGACTGTACACACCACACACCTCAGCAGCAGTAACACAGCACGGAGCTGTCATGCCGCCCCTCCTCCCTGAGTGTTGAGACGGTGCTGGCGCTGGCATATACCTCCTCTGGCTGGGCTGGCTGCTGGCTCCTCAATAACCTCCAAGGCGGCAGGCGGCATCAATAGGATCAGTGCTTGAGTCGGGTCGGGCACCGCGGGCCCCGCTCTGCCCCGCCCCGCCCCGCCCCGCCCCGCCCCGCCCCGCCCCGCCCCGCCCCGCCCCGCCCCGCCCCGCCACGCCACGCGTTCCAAACCGAATGCGCGGCGAATTGACAAGAAGATCAAAGTGGCTTACACACCCGCTGCCGGAGAGTCTTGCTACTGCTTGCTACCCGAAGCGGAGGGGCCGGCCCGGAGTCTTCGTGGAAGTCCTATACATATTCTGTGCTGGCGAAAGTATCAGACATTTGTTCTGGGTGAAGACTAGTAACTTCGGTAATCCGGGGGACACGGTCGGCCTGATCCGGGATAATCTAAAGGTAATCCGTGGTAGTCCATGCCGGTTTACCGCCACGTAATCCGGGATTTTTAAAGAACATACCAGGTAATCCGGGGTAATCCAGGGGTTACCCAAGGTAATCCACGGTAATTCCGGGGCTGACCCGGGATAATCCAGCGGAAAACCCAGGGTAATCCGGTGGACACGATTTTGCCGAGTTGTTTCCCCCTCGCTTACAGTACTTTGTGACGTGGGCCCGGCCCTGCTCATTGAGGAGTATCGCACCGCCAGGCATCGCGGAGCCCTTAACCCGATTATGTGACATGATTGTCTCCTAGGGCCTCCCCTCCGGCCTAGCGGCCTAGCCAGCCCCCATTGCCGGGGGAATCGGCCTGATGAGGGCACTTACGATATGGCGCGCACCGCGACACAAGGTCACGCACGGTCTCACACGCGGAGTCTGAGGCTGAGTGGTCATGCCGCAGTACCGCTTTTTCTAGGAAATAACTTCGGGGAAAAATTGATAATTGTATCGATTTTGTTGATGACTTTATTTTACCCGCCACACTGCTGCTATAGCGGCGAGAGCGACGTCGTTTGCTGAAATGAAAGCATCCCTGCAGGGCGGTGGCCCCTCCCTCCCCTCCCCCTCTCCTTAAGGCCCTGTTGCTGCTGCTACTATTGCGCTTGGGCTGCTCTGTGTGCCTTTCAAAGTCCTGGCGTTGCCTCCGAGCCGTGCGGGGAGGGGCGGGGCGGGGCTTTGGGCTTTGCCTCGACGCCGCCTGCCGCCTCGTCGTTCGCGTTGCGGTCTCGGCGCGGCGCGGGTCCCCGTTTGCCATCATCTTGGCGGGAACGCGAACATCAAAGCGACAGCCCGTGTGTAACTGTGTGTATCACCGTGTTGCTGCTGGCACGGCCCGTGTGTGATTTTAACACGCATCTGCGTCAGCACGTACCAAACAAAATCGAACAAAAATAAATGAAATAAGGCAGTATTTAAACCCCCACCCCAGTAGCAGGCCGCAGGCAGCAGCTGCGTCGCACACGTCGGCCCCGTCCTTGGCGGAGGGACGTAAATTCTCGTTACGCGGCGTGCCGGGGAGGCGATTTATGTTGCCGACCTTTCGCTTCCCCAGCCATTGTCATCATCATCATCATCAGCAAAGTCATCGTCCTCGTTTGCTAGGAGTCCCTTTCATCGGTGAGCCCGCCGTGCCCTACATACACCTGGCAGGATGTCTGCCGAGCAGGGGCGCTCCTCGCCGTGACCCTCTGGCGTTAAACTGCCGTCGCCATTCCCCCCCTCCCCCCCCTCCTCCTCCTCGTGCGGCGGCTGCACCCGATCCCGGGGATTGTGCCAATTGCGTGCTCGTCGACTTGGCGCGACCGGATCTCCCCGGATGAGGCGAGAGGGTCTGGGGGGATGGGATGGGGCCCGCGTTGGCGGCTTACCGAGTTTCGGCAATCGGTTGCTGGGCTGGGGAGGGCAGGGCGCCTGCGGAGTCCGACGTAGGCAACCCGGCGGGCAGTAGTGCGCGCCGCCCTGGTGGGAAATCTGACGACTGCCCATGACGTCATGTGCTACGTCAGATTCGACGTCACCTCGACGTCAGATTCGTTTCAAATTAGACCCCGCACGACCCCGCAGTTTTAGTGGGGGTCCACGGGGGTCCAGGCAAGTCCTGGGAGGTCACGCCAGGTCTCGGCTGGTCGAGGGGGGTCACGGCAGGTCCTTTCCAGTCCAGGGTGGTCACGCCGGGTCCTGGCCGGTCCAGGGTGGCCACGCCGGGTCCAGGCTAGTCCAGGGTGGTCAGTGGTCACGCCGGGTCCTGGCTAGTCCAGGGTGGTCACGCTGGGTCCTGGCTAGTCCAGGGTGGTCACGCTGGGTCCTGGCTAGTCCAGGGTGGTCACGCCGGGTCCTGGCTAGACCAGGGTGGTCACGCTGGGTCCTGGCTAGTCCAAGGTGGTCACGCTGGGTCCTGGCTAGTCCAGGGTGGTCACGCTGGGTCCTGACCGGTCGAGGGTGGTCACGCTGGGTCCTGACCGGTCCAGGGTGGTCACGCCGGTTCCTGGCTAGTCCAGGGTGGTCACGCTGGGTCCTGACCGGTCCAGGGTGGTCACGCCGGGTCCTGGCTAGTCCAAGGTGGTCACGCTGGGTCCTGGCTAGTCCAGGGTGGTCACGCTGGGTCCTGACCGGTCCAGGGTGGTCACGCTGGGTCCTGACCGGTCCAGGGTGGTCACGCCGGGTCCTGGCTAGTCCAAGGTGGTCACGCTGGGTCCTGGCTAGTCCAGGGTGGTCACGCTGGGTCCTGGCTAGTCCAGGGTGGTCACGCTGGGTCCTGACCGGTCGAGGGTGGTCACGCTGGGTCCTGACCGGTCCAGGGTGGTCACGCCGGGTCCTGGCTGGTCAGCCGGGTCCAAGGTGGTCACGCTGGGTCCTGACCGGTCCAGGGTGGTCACGCCGGGTCCTGGCTAGTCCAAGGTGGTCACGCTGGGTCCTGGCTAGTCCAGGGTGGTCACGCTGGGTCCTGACCGGTCGAGGGTGGTCACGCTGGGTCCTGACCGGTCCAGGGTGGTCACGCCGGGTCCTGGCTAGTCCAAGGTGGTCACGCTGGGTCCTGGCTAGTCCAGGTGGTCACGCTGGGTCCTGACCGGTCCAGGGTGGTCACGCTGGGTCCTGACCGGTCGAGGGTGGTCACGCTGGGTCCTGACCGGTCCAGGGTGGTCACGCCGGGTCCTGGCTAGTCCAAGGTGGTCACGCTGGGTCCTGACCGGTCCAGGGTGGTGACCTTGAAACCTTCGACCACGCAGTTATACGACCTGCCTGAAGGCGGACGTCCTCGGATCAACCTCACAGGACAAGTGTACGAAGGAAGCTCCGGAGCCTAGGCTAACGCCCGCATGTATATCAGCCGCGTGTAGGATTCTGTAATGCTCTTAAACCATGCGAAACTGCTCATTTCGGATGGGGAAAATGGTAGAACCGGTTTCAGGAGTTCACATACTATCCAACGTGATGCTTACATGGCTCAGAATCCCAATAGGACGTCCAAAACATAGGGAAATACGAAAAAGCACAGCAACATCCGACACTGACGCCATCTAGCGGGAAGAAGTTCAGAACCCCTCTACCATCGATATGGATCATATTTTTCGAACGGAACCACTCAAACGGTGTGTTCGTCAATAAATAGCCATTAAATTTTTCATTTTTTCTGAAATTTGAACACTGATTTTTCTAGCTCCAATAGACGTCTTTACGAAGACATAGTATAGACCGTCTATAGATGTCTATCCGTAGACGTCTTTCAGTATAGAGACAGTAGACCGTCTACAGACTGTCTATGCAATATCTAACGATAGATACAGATGTGTTAGATGTTCTGAAGACCATCTATAGATATCTATAGACGTCCATATACCTTCTAGATATTATAAAGATGGTCTATCTGCGTCTATAGACGTCTATTTGCTGTGTGGGTGGCTAGTCCAAGGTGGTCACGCTGGGTCCTGGCTAGTCCAGGGTGGTCACGCTGGGTCCTGACCGGTCGAGGGTGGTCACGCTGGGTCCTGACCGGTCCAGGGTGGTCACGCCGGGTCCTGGCTAGTCCAAGGTGGTCACGCTGGGTCCTGGCTAGTCCAGGGTGGTCACGCTGGGTCCTGGCTAGTCCAGGGTGGTCACGCTGGGTCCTGGCTAGTCCAGGGTGGTCACGCTGGGTCCTGACCGGTCGAGGGTGGTCACGCCGGGTCCTGGCTGGTCGAGTGTGGTCACGCCGGGTCCTGGCTAGTCCAGGGTGGTCACGCGGGGTCCTGGCTATTCCAGGGTGGTCACGCTGGGTCCTGGCTAGTCCAGGGTGGTCACGCTGGGTCCTGACCGGTCCAGGGTGGTCACGCCGGGTCCTGGCTAGTCCAGGGTGGTCACGCTGGGTCCTGACCGGTCCAGGGTGGTCACGCTGGGTCCTGACCGTTCCAGGGTGGTCACGCCGGGTCCTGGCTAGTCCAGGGTGGTCACGCCGGGTCCTGGCTAGTCCAGGGTGGTCACGCCGGGTCCTGGCTAGTCCAGGGTGGTCACGCTGGGTCCTGGCTAGTCCAGGGTGGTCACGCTGGGGCTAGTCCAGGGTGGTCAACGCCGGGTCCTGGCTAGTCCAGGGAGGTCACGCCGGGTCCTGGCTAGTCCAGGGTGGTCACGCTGGGTCCTGGCTAGTCCAGGGTGGTCACGCCGGGGCTAGTCCAGGGTGGTCACGCCGGGTCCTGGCTAGTCCAGGGAGGTCACGCCGGGTCCTGGCTAGTCCAGGAGGTCACGCCGGGTCCTGGCTAGTCCAGGGTGGTCACGCTAAGATTTTAAATCTTCGAAAAAGTTTCAATAAAATAATGTGATGTAGACGTGATTGGCACCATGCAAAATGCAAAGATTTTTTTATTGCTGGCAAGTGTTTCATAGTTTTCCATAGTTAACATACCGCCATCTCAGCAGCAAAGACGTTTGCAAAAGCATTCGGTGGTTGGCCGTGCGCTGGAACTACCGACGAAATGCGGACGAATCTCCTGGATGTGTTACGTAATTTGTGAACGCTCCGGGTGTAATGTTTCGACGCCCTTGGGTAGGCCAGCCCGCATGAGACATCTGTATGCATAAGTCGCGGTTGCCTACCCAACCGGCGCCATTTGAACCCAGCTGAGCTTAGCGCCTGCAAGTGCTAGGGTAGGCCAGCCCGCACGACACGTCCGCACGCAGACCTCGTCGCTGCCTACCCAGCAGGCGCCCTTTGTTCTCAGCCCGGTACATTCGAACCCATAAAGGTTCAAGAGAAAAGGCTCAATAATGCATGCCTTCCTATCAGTCGTGAGACGTCCGGGCGGTCTGAAGCCCGCAATTATATTAGCGTTTGCATCTAGGCCAGAATAGTCATTTCCGAACATTATGTGGCTATTAATGTGTCGGGACGGGCTCAGGTTAACGATTTTAATCGTCACACCTATATGCGTCGTCGCCCTCTGATCCTGACCAGGCGTGACCGCCCCCGACTTCCCAAAACCAAGCGCGACCAACCCCGACTCCCCCTGACCAGGCGTGACCAACCCCGACTCCCCCTGACCAGGCGTGACCACCCCCGACTTCCCAAGACCAAGCGTGACCAACCCCGACTCCCCCTGACCAGGCGTGACCACCCCCGACTCCCCCTGACCAGGCGTGACCAACCCCGACTCCGCCTGACCAGGCGTGACCACCCCCGACTTCCCAAGACCAAGCGTGACCACCCCCGACTTCCCAAGACTCCGCCTGACCAGGCGTGACCACCCCCGACTTCCCAAGACCAGGCCTGACCGCCCCCGACTTCCCAAGACCAAGCGTGACCAACCTTGACTCCCCCTGACCAGGCGTGACCACCCCCGACTCCCCCTGACCAGGCGTGACCAACCCCGACTCCCCCTGACCAGGCGTGACCAACCCCGACTTCTCCTGACCAGGCGTGACCACCCCCGACTTCCCAAGACCAGGCCTGACCGCCCCCGACTCTCCCTGACCAGGTGTGACCACACCCGACTCCTCCTGACCAGGCGTGACCACCCCCGACTCCCCCTGACCAGGCGTGACCAACCCCGACTTCTCCTGACCAGGCGTGACCACCCCCGACTTCCCAAGACCAGGCCTGACCGCCCCCGACTCCCCCAGGCGACCACCCCCGACTCCCCCCCCCGACTCCCCCTGACCAGGGCGTGACCAACCCCGACTCCCCCTGACCAGGCGTGACCACCCCCGACTTCCCAAGACCAAGCGTGACCAACCCCGACTCCCCCTGACCAGGCGTGACCACCCCCGACTCCCCCTGACCGGGCGTGACCAACCCCGACTCCTCCTGACCAGGCGTGACCACCCCCGACTTCCCAAGACCAGGCCTGACCGCCCCCGACTCCCCCTGACCACGTCTGACTACCCCGGACTCCCCCTCACTAGACGTCACCAGCCCCGACCACCTTGGACCAGGTGTGACGGCTTTGAACTGACCTGGACTTGCGTTTACCACCCCCGACTTTGCTTGACCAGGCGTGACGACGCCCGACCACCTTGGACTATGCGTGACCACCCTCGACCGCCTTGGACCAGATGTAACTGCTTTACGATTGCCATGGACCGGGCGTGACCTCCCCCGACTTAACTGTGCCGACGTAACTTCCTTGGACCCCCTGGACCCGGCATGACCACTCCGATCACTCTGCACCAAGCCTGACTTTCCCTGACCAACTGGGACCCGTCGTGACCACCCTCGACCATTCTGGACCTGGTGTGACAACCATGGACCAACTTGGACCCGACATGACCGTCGTGGACCAGACGACCCCCCCTGACTTCGTGCGACATGCGAGGTTTAGGGACCCCACACGACTACTGTAGACTAGGTATGACCACCTGGGACTGGCCTGGACCTGTTATGACCATCGTGGACCAGATTGGACGCATAAACTACGAGCATGGCCTGCTGTGACCTGGCTGGACCAGATCTGACGTCATACCGGGTCCTCGTTCCCATCAGGGCGGCTGCCTACCTTCCCGGCGCCCTCCGCGTCCCCAGAATATTTTTTTTCTTCTGCTTTTCCAAACCGTTTTTGTTCAATCAACAATCTCCTCTGTGAACGCGAACAAAGGGAAAATTGCTCCCCTTCCTTTTCCCCCCCGCGAGTCTCGCTCTATGTTCTCCGCTCCCGTCGCCCGTCAGCCGCCGCCGTCTCCCTCGGCCCTGCTGCTGTCACTTCCACGATCGTTGTGTGGGCCGCTCGACCCTAACCCGTCGGCTGTACTCTCAGCAAGTAAAAGAACACCGCCACCCCTTCGGGGCCACTCCTTCTGGATGCATGCGAATCACGATTGGTTTTTACTTCTCTCTCATTCTTCCAAATTTGTGCTTATTTTGATTTTTTCCATACTTTTGCTGATTATTATTCTGACTTTTCTGATTTCTTGACATTGACTTATTGTGTGGGAGAGCCCCAGGGCCCACTTGCCCTTGGCCCGCTTGGCCCCCTTGGTAGACAGGGGCAAAAAAATGCGAAGTCAAAAATGTCAATGAGCGAGATCGAATACGGATGCTATAACAAAATACAAGTTCTTTGCGACTTCCGAAATTCTTTTTCGATCTCCGGAAGGGGTCGCGCAGGGC
>CM076252.1:16930123-17037623 GCA_038380765.1 Odontothrips loti
TGAGGCAGTTTCATCAGATTTTGATTGGATTCTAACTGACGTATGTGTGCAGTGTGTACTGAAGATATTGGGGCGTGCCCGTGTCGTTGGCGCACCGCCTTTCAGTCGCGCCTTCCAAGGATCTCACGGCGCAGCGCCGCCTACCCAAATTCGCGAAGCCGCAAAGTTTCGGGGCGTCATTATGACATACCGGGTAAATAATAACGGCTGCTCTGTTTTTGCCGGGGAATAGTGAGCAATTCCGACGCCCCCGTTTCATTTGTGTGGCATGGCGCGCGGGCGGACGGGGGAAGGCAACGGCGGGCTCGGTGACCTCCCCCCCCCTCCCATCCCCACCCTTCTGACCTTACCTCTCCCCTCCCCATCACCCCTTCCAGCGTGCAGGGACTTTATTACCCCCACAACCCGTAAAATTACTGCCTAGCTTTTCCCGTCTTCCCCCTCTTTTCCCGTCTACGGCTGGCCGGCTGGCCGTGTGACTGCCCCCTGGCCGCCTCGCCGCCCCCTGGCCGCACGCGCGCGTACCGCTCACGGGAGAGACTTTTCGATTCGAGCCACCTTTCAGCGGCGAAAGCAGCAAAAAAAGAACACAACCAATTTTTAAAAAAATATTTGATTTTTTGCTTTCGCCTAGCTACTCTGGCCGCCCTAGCTATACTGCCGAGCAGCACGCGGTGCTCTCGCGCACCGTGTTCATTATTAGGCACGGAGTAAAACGGAGTTGCCTTATTTTTTTTTTTTTTTTTTTTATCCCATGCCGAAAAGTTATGGGTCCATCTTGAATGGAACGAGGAAAATAAAATCGCCCCCGAACGGCGGGGAGGAGGGAGGGGCAAGGATTCCCGAGAGTGGCGGCATTGCCTTCGTTACCCGGACACACGTCCCCGAGCTCACACGACCGCAATCCACGCGTGCTGCAGCACAGGGAGAAATGCCACCAACAAAACGGGGCGGGGCGGCAGGGGCAGTGCGTTGGAGTCGTTCAGATTTAAATCACGTTTTTTTTCCTTTCAAACATGCTTTTTCCCCCTCAACGATGATTGATGACGATTTCGCCCTATAACAACGTTCCATTCCAATTGCTTGCGGAACGCTTCCACGCGGCCAGGCCGCACCGCACTTTGGCTATTAGATTATACAAGCCCCAAAAAATGAATGAAAAAAGAAAATTCCCCGCGCAGCGCGTGGTGCGGTGGGTTCCTTTCGATAACCCCTCGACCATCCCCCCTGCTACTGGCTGGTGTGTACAGATGGATAGATAGATAGATGGATATTGGTTTGCCTCTCCAGCAGTCGGATTCATAAAGTTCGCATAGCGACGGTGGTGTTTCGCTGGCGATGGGTGAGTGCTGGCGAAAGGAAGGTGAATGGAGGGGAAGGCCGGGGAAAGGGGTGTGGGGGTGGGGGTAGGGGGATAAACCTCCGCATCAACTCGGCATGCCGCGCGGGTACCAGCCACGCGTCCACGCTGTTGCTCGGGATTAACATGGACCCATCAATGCGTTTGATAGGTTGCCGCGCCGCAATACCCCCCCCCCCCCTATTTCTCTCCTGTACACCCTCATCCTGCCCGCCAGTTAAGTTTGAAAGCGAAGCGAGGCCCCTGCTCTCGCGATATACGCTGCTGGCCGTGCCCTGTGTGCTGTGCTGTCCATTGTCCGTGGCAGGGAAGGGGCGGGGCGGGGTGGGGCGGGGCGTGACGGGCGGGACGCGGGACGCGCATGCGTGGTTTAGTCTGTTCTACTATTCTAATTAATGTCTGGGAAAGTCAGCGTTGACGGCGATTTTTGCGCCCACCCCCCCTCTTCCGACACTCACACGCAGCACTTGACACAACACACACACACACACAGCTAAGTCCTCACACTGTATCAAAAAAAATTATGTCTGTAAATTACAAAGAGTTCCTTGTGCTCTACAATGTTGTTGGAATTTTCCAAAAGAGCTTGTCGCAGTCCGGGTCCTAGTGCATGTCGTGCGTGGCGACCGCTCTCCCTGAAAGAAATGCCATATGTGGCGCACATAAAGACACCGAGACGTTCTGTCCTCTGTCCCGAGAGAGCTAATCAGCGACACGACGTATACGGCCCACAAAACGCGCTGCGGGTTCGAGGTTTACGGGGCCACCTGCCTTCCCGCCCCACAAAGAAATGGCTCCTTTTGTCGAGCTCGCCGCACAAGGTATATGTCTTCAGGCAGAGGGGCTGTGACCCGACCCGATCCGTGCCTGCTGTGGTGGATGTGCCGTGTTGTACGCCCCTCGGCGCCCCGCAGGCCCAGCCAGCGCCAGCAGCCCCGCCCTACCCCCCCCCCCCCCCCCGGCACACCGCGGGCCGTATTGGGTTTCCAGCTAATGATTACGGCCTGTACTGCCTCGCCCACTTGCTTCCGGTAGGAGAGGGGGGGGGGGGGTCTCATGCAAGCCGCCGTCGCTCTGTGTCGCCAGACGGTTTGGACCCGTGCCGCCGCCCGCCCGCAGAGCCAAGGGCACCGCAGGGCAGGTTGTCGTAGGTCAGTTATCGATATTCGGATCGTTATCAGTATTTTCCTCAAATTAAAATAAAACAAACGAAACACTATCGACGTATTGCATCGAAAGCCTGAGTAGTTTATGAGAGACAGGACAGGGGATGCGTCCGTGACCTCGGCCGTCGGGCACCGAGGCAAAAAGTTGACATTTTCCGCCCGCAATGCTATTACGCGGTACAGCCTGATCCAAAACTTTTGCAGGGCCGTGATGGATCGTCTTTGGGGAGGTGGCGAGAGAAAATAGCTCATACTTGCCTGGTGGCGAAGGGCGAAAGTGAAAACGGATGAGCGAGCGCCAGGATGCGGCGAAAGAGGGGAGGAAAAGTGCCGCTACCGGCCAGCTGGACGTCTTTTTCTTCTTCTTTTTTTACTTTTAATTTTAACCCCCTTATACCCATTATATACTTTATCTGTTTCAGACGACGAGTTTGGCGAAAAGTCCGTTTCGGTTTCGATGGAGGACGAGGAGTCCGAGATGGTGTTCATCGACCACCCGGCCAGCGAGATGTCGGTAAGAACCGCACCACACCCGAATTTGTGTGCGCTATCTGAATGCGAGTGTCTGTGTGTGTGTGTGTGTGTGTGTGTGTGTGTGTGTGTGTGTGTGCGCGCGCGCACAAGGGGATTTTATTTCAGCAGCGGCAGCGCGGAGCTGCATAAAAAGATGTCTCTCGTGGACCGTGAATTCCCAAAAGCGGACCCTTATGTCGGTCATTCGGCGTCGGCACACACACACGCGCGCGCGTGTGCACGCACGGCCAGGTGGCCACAATGCCCCGGGTTTACCCCAAGCGCGGTGCCCTGCGGTGCGCCGGTGGCTAGCGGTGCCGCACCCTTACTGCCGACCTCCCCTCCCCACTCCCCGGTGAGTCAGCGCAGCAGTGGAGCAGTGGCTCTCCTGTCGTGGGGGCCGTGGGGGAATAGGGCAGGGGTGGTGGTGACGTTGCAAATTTATTTCCGCGCAATCAGAAATGTATAGAGGAAAGAAACGAACGATTTCTCCAATTCCAGAAAACACACGCACATACACACACAACCATGTGATGCAGATGGAGTGTTATGCCGGTTTTCTTATTATCGTTGGTCCGTGCGGTGGTGCTGACCTGTCGCCAGTGCAACCCACCCCTCATACCGGCCTGGTGTGTGTGCGCGCGCGTGTTTGTGTGTGTGTGTGTGTGTGTGTGTGCGTGCCTCTCGAGTCCGCAGGGGCGCCGCAGTCCCAGGCGTGGTGGTGACGTGCAGTGGCACAGACCCCTTCCCCCCCCCCCCCCTCTTCTATCCTCACATTATATTCCACGCACGCAAAGGATCAAGCTCTGGGCCTGAAAAGAGGGAGAGTTGTTAAGGAGGGTGGCGCGGTGCAGATCGAGGGAAAAGGGAGGGGGCGGGAAGGAAAGAGGCAGTGGAGAAAACGGATAGAGAAAGGAGACGAAAAATAAACGGCCAAGAGTTCGGGCCGCCAGTCTCCAAAGTCCATCACTCCTTGGCGTGCAAAAGGAGTCCAGAATAGGTGTACGTTTGTTTGAATAATCTTGTGACTAATAATCGTGGCTCAGTAAACCTAATATGCCATTAAATTCGGTCCTTTTCCGCCTACACTTTTTATTGGAAGACCAATTTTAGAAAAAAAAAAAACAAATAAAAATAATGCAAGAAACGGCCTCTGAAAACGTGGCGAATGAAGCAGTTTGCACGATGAATGTCGGAGGTGGTTAAGCCTGGGAGCAGAGATGGACACATGTAATGTATACAGCCTCCTCATGAATGCGTATGCAGGGCCACTTTTCTTTTCTTTTTTTTATCGGAAAAGGAAAGGGAGCGGCGAGCGCTACGCGATACGCCAGAGCAGAGCGAACGCGACGCGACGGGCTGCTCTGGAGGGGAAAGTTCCAAGTTCCTCCAATGCAGCCCGGCCCGGCCCGGCGACTGTGCCGAGGCCGTGCCCTGCCGCGTGCCGTGCCCGTGCCGAGGCCGTGCCCTGCCGCGTGCCGTGCCGCGAGCTCCGGCTAGCCGTGGTGGTCGATGCCAGACCATATGATGCCCCAGGAGTCGACCGGACGGCGCGGTCTGCCCCCCGCCTGCCGGTGCTGAGCGTGAGAGGCTGCAACGAGAATTGAAATTTATTCCGGTCGACGGATCAGAAAGGCAAGCCGACGTCCATTGCGTTGGAAGTGTGGCCTACCCCCCCTGCAGCCCCGCCCCAGTCCCCCAAACAGATCTTCTCCCTAATTAAATTCAAAGTGCCGCCGAGAGTCCACCCTCCGTGTTTACCTCGGTATAATACACGGCGACCGCAGGGGGTTTGGAGGGGGGGGGGGGGGCTGGCAGGGGCTGCCGGAGCACGCAGACATTATTACGGGACCCCCTGACGCTCGGAAAGGGTTTCCATGGCCACTTGCTTTTCATTATGTTGTGTTTTACGTTTCGCTCGCTCCTTGTAATTTTTTTTTCCGCCTCCCGCGTTTTGTTATTTTCGCCTCTGAATTTCACGGTCTCTTGCACGATTGCGCTGGGTCGGGAGGTGCGGTTGGGGTACACTGCACTGGATGCTGGGGCTGGGGAGGGTCCGGAGGGTCGCCCCGCCCCGCACCGTCTTACTCTGCCACCTCGCGTGGCACTACTGGCGCGGCCCCGCAGAACACGTCTCCTTCCGTTCCCTTTTCCGGGTGACCTCTGGCCGCCCCGCCCTGCCCCGCCCCCACCGCCTCCGGGCCCGGGGCCTTCTACCTGCTGGCCTACTGCCGCCTGCTGCCCCCCCCCTTCCCCTTCCAAACGGACTGCGTGACGAGACGGGTGGCGAAGTAAAGAATAGGGGAGTAGTGGTAGAGGAATACAGGTGCCGGGCCCGCGCGTGTGAGTGTTTGTGTTGAGCCGTGCCATCCGGCCCATCCGGCTGCGGTATGGCTCATCCGCCCAATTGATGTTGCTTCTAATTAAGGCCTGTGCACGGTCTGAAGAAGGCGGGGGGGGGGGAAAGGGGGGTTTTCACCAGACTGGCCCCACCACAACGGCGTGCACGAGAGCCGGACGGGAAGAGCGTCATATCAACCCTGCCAAAATAATACACAAGAATATCAACCCTGCCAAAATAATACACAAGAATGGAAAAAAAATGAGGGGGGTAGAGAGAGAGAGAGAGAGAGAGAGAGAGAGAGAGAGAGAGAGAGAGAGAGAGAGAGAGAGAGAGAGGGAGGGAGGGAGGGAGGGAGGGAGGGAGGGAGGGAGGAGAGACTGAGAGAGAGAGAGAGAGAGAGAGAGAGAGAGAGAGAGAGAGAGAGAGAGAGAGAGAGAGAGAGAGAGAGAGAGAGAGAGAGAGAGAGAGAGAGAGAGAGAGAGAGAGAGAGAGAGAGAGAGAGAGAGAGAGAGAGAGAGAGAGAGAGAGAGAGAGAGAGAGAGAGAGAGAGAGAGAGAGAGAGACAGAGAGAGACAGAGAGAGTGAAAAAACAGAAAGAAAATAATTGAGGCAGCGACGACAAAGTGGCTCCGACACAACAACAACTGAGGCTAACTACAGGGCAAGTTGGCGGGCAGGCGCTGGCAGGCTTCCGTCCTGCCGCTCTGTTTTGCCCTCTCCAAAGAAAGAGAAGAGAATCGAGATGGCAGCTGAGGGAACTCAATAGTTTGTTCGAGTCGGAGAGGGGTAGGGCGGGGTGCGGTCGGAGGGGAGCACAGTATAGCACCCCCCCCCCCCCCCCACAGACGTTGGCGATGATGGTTCGTTTGCGTGCCGAGTCCGTCTCCGTTGCGACTGGGGACTTAATGCACCCGCAATAAAAATAAAAATGTTCTTTGACTTCTTCATTTAAGTTGGACCCGGGGCTGAAGCAGGTCTCTTTAGCTTTGGGAGTCAATCAGTCTAATTTGACCTTGTTTTCTTATCGAGGACCAAATAAGACAGCATGTGTGGATAGAAAACACGCTGGAGTTGGTTGGACGAGACAGAAAAAGAACGCTCCCGCTTTCCTCGGCCATCTTCACACCGTTGCCACCCCTCTATGTGGCTGGTCCGGTCCACTTCACCCTGGCCGCGGGCACACACACACACACACACACACACACATACACACACACACACACACAAGCACGTATACACATTCGCACACACGTACACACATGGCGCGTCTCATGTTTCGTACCCTCGTTCGACGCCACTCTGGGGCCGAGGCCCTGCTGCCAGCGCCGCGGCCGTCGCTGGAGGGCCCTCGACTCCGTTTGGCGGCTCCGGCTATCCGGTCTGCTCCGGCCGGCTCCGGCCGGCTCCGGGGCACACAAGCATCTTTTTCTCTTTCTCTCCCATTTGCCGGGAAACACATGTGACGTAATGGCCGGGTAAGCGGCCGCGGCCCCCTCTCCTCTCGCAGCAGCGCGGCGCAGCGCCAGCAGCGTCGTCGGGGGAGTCGGGTCGTCACGTACCCTCCGGCAGCGGCAGCAGCGGCAGCAGCGGCAGCAGCGGCAGCAGCGGCAGCAGCGGCAGCAGCGCAGCAGCAGCAGCAGCAGCGGCAGCAGCGCGGCAGCAGCGGCAGCAGCAGGCAGCAGCGGCAGCAGCGGCAGCAGCGGCAGCAGCGGCAGCAGCGGCAGCAGCGGCAGCAGCGGCAGCAGCGGCAGCAGCGGCAGCAGCGGCAGCAGCGGCAGCAGCGGCAGCAGCGGCAGCAGCGGCAGCAGCGGCAGCAGCGGCAGCAGCGGCAGCAGCGGCAGCAGCGGCAGCAGCGGCAGCAGCGGCAGCAGCGGCAGCAGCGGCAGCAGCGGCAGCAGCGGCAGCAGCGGCAGCAGCGGCAGCAGCGGCAGCAGCGGCAGCAGCGGCAGCAGCGGCAGCAGCGGCAGCAGCGGCAGCAGCGGCAGCAGCGGCAGCAGCGGCAGCAGCGGCAGCAGCGGCAGCAGCGGCTGCAGCAACGCAGCAGCGGCAGCAGCGGCAGCAGCGGCAGCAGCGGCAGCAGCAGCGGCAGCAGCGGCAGCAGCGGCAGCAGCGGCAGCAGCGGCAGCAGCGGCAGCAGCGGCAGCAGCGGCAGCAGCGGCAGCAGCGGCAGCAGCAGCAGCAGCAGCAGCAGCGGCAGCAGCGGCAGCAGCGGCAGCAGCGGCAGCAGCGGCAGCAGCGGCAGCAGCGGCAGCAGCGGCAGCGCGCCCCACCGGGCCCCGGACCCCACAATAACCCGACGTAACCCGAAATCGTAGCGCGAAGTACTTGTGCACACTGGCGGTACAGTGAAGATGGCGTCATTACCTCAATCGTGTTACGGACCTTTAAAGATTTTTTTTTATTGAGGGGGGGGGGGGGGGAGGTGGCGTTCTCTCAGCTTTCAGATTTAGAGTATGAGTGTTCAGATTTTTCCGCCGTGTAGACAGAAAAAAAAGGTCACGAAACAAGGACGTGACCTCGAGCCGGACCGGGCTCTGGGCGCGCACCTGCGGGTCACCGGGGGGGTGGGGCGTGGCGGGGCGTGGCGGGGAGATGGATGGGGTCAACCCCCGCCACACTCCGTGCCAGGTGCATTAGCAAACCATTAGGCCCTCGGGGAGTATCGCCACACCACAAGGCGCCGCCGCGCCGCCCAAGGCCCCCCGGCACCCACCAAAGGGGCCGTACACGAACTACCTAACGCACCGCCATGCGGCTGCTCGCGGCACACCGATTGCGTCCAGTTTCTCATTATTTTCTGCGGTTCACTCCACGTCGCCGTGCTGCCGAGCTAGGTCGGCGACATCGGCGGCGGCCCGCGTGATGACGTGGAATTGCACGGATAACGGCTATGGACTGGTCTGCACCCCGTAGACATATGGACGAAATTTTCACTTGTCCACAGTTGGAAACAATTTTGTTCTTCTGGAGTCACTAATTTTGTCACTGGCCCATGGACTTGCAGAATCGTCCATAGCCCATGGACAAACATGCCCAGAGACCTTTTCGCGTATGCAGCAGCCGCGCGGGAGATGGCCGCGGACGCGGCAGAGCGATGCTTAGTGCGGCGGTCCGCCGGCGATGAATAGAGAATAAAGCGGCAGCGAGTCAATAAGTAAGAAAGCGGTGCAACAGGTGCGCGCAGCCCAGCTAGCTCTGTCTCACTCCCTCCTCAGGGCGGCGCGCGGCTCCGGTAGGGCATCCTCCGCGCCGAGCGTGTCCGCGGCCGCCCTAAACGGCCCATGCCAGGGAGATAGCGCGGAACAGAGGCGGAACGGCACCTTGGGGATGTATTAAACAAGTCTGTTTGACAAGAGGCAAGGTGCTTAGAGAGAGAGAGAGAGAGAGAGAGAGAGAGAGAGAGAGAGAGAGAGAGAGAGAGAGAGAGAGAGAGAGAGAGAGAGAGAGAGAGAGAGAGAGAGAGAGATGTGACGTGTCGTTCGGCTTGGGGCCGCGAGGTGGCAAAAGTGAAGACGATGATAAAACCACTACGCCTGACGGCAGTGTGTCAGATGATGTCCTCAGAGGAGAGCGCCCGCGAAGCCAGGCATAGGCAAGCCCGCCATACGCCGTTGCGATCGCTGTGCCTACCCTCCAGGCGCTGGTCCGTGTGAAGCGCCTGCAGTAATCGTGCGCGTGTTTCTCTGTCGCCAGGTGGAGAACTCGCTGTCGACGTACGAGCCGCACGCCTGCGTCGTGGTTTACAGCATCACCTGCAAGGACTCGTTCCGCGCCGCCGAGGACATCCTCAACTACATGTGGCGCGAGCGGTACACGCAGGACAAGAGCGTCATCCTGGTGGCCAACAAGGTGGACCTGGCGCGCTCCAGGGTGATATCGACCAACGGTACGTCGGGCAGCCGTTAGCTGCCTGTCAGCTCTCGGCCGTCCTTGGATACGTCCCGCCGATGAAGTTTCATATGAAAATAATCCATGGTTTGCCCTTGAGAGATGAGGCGGCCGGGGACGCGCCGTGTATTTTATACGTGGGCCCCGCCCGGCCGGCTCCGCCCGACTCCACCGCCCTGGCTGAGCGCGGAATATTACGAGAAGGCAATTCTTTGTCTCCAACAGCACGGGCGGGCGGGGAGGGGCGGGGGTTCCGATAAAACCCTGGGACGACAGGCGTGGAGCAGGGAACCTAGCGTGGACCTGGCTGGGGAGGGGGCCTCCACTCGGCTGTGCCGGAGGCAACAAATCGCCCCTCGCGAAACAAATTGCTTCGCGTCCAACTCGACATGACCTCGTAGACCAACGACGACGCCGTCCCTGTGGCCTGTGGTGGCCGGGCCGGGGGTACCGATGAAGACTGCGGTCGCTGACTGCGCGGCACTGCTTCGGGTCGGGCGGGGGGTCGTGGGGTCGTTCGCCAATAGCGCGCCGCCGACTCCGCGGGCTGAGCAAACGCGGCTCTGGAAAAAGGAGAAGAAAAAAAAAACACATTTGGGGCCGATACCCCGCGCGGTGTCCACCGAGCAGATGTGTCTGGCCTTACGACCTTGTCGCAGTAGAGGCGTTATATCATTTGCGAGCAGACCGCGAACAAAAAAAAAAAATGGGTTTTGCTCCTATGGAACGTTTTGCGAGTAAAATATGTGAGTTTATTCGGTGTTCCAAAAACTGCGAAACGAAATTGGTCGGCGGCGTGCTGATGTGTAATGGCGAGGGCAGGGTCCGAGGCAAGCGGGAGTGAGAGAGAGAGAGAGAGAGAGAGAGAGAGAGAGAGAGAGAGAGAGAGAGAGAGAGAGAGAGAGAGAGAGAGAGAGACAGACAGACAGACAGACAGACAGACAGACAGACAGACAGACAGACAGACAGACAGACAGACAGACAGAGACAGACAGAGCACTTCTTTGTGCCCTGGAATCGAATCAATAACGCTTGCAAATTTTTCAAGTTGGTATTGGAGAAAGTAAATAAGTGAATTGTTGGATCTGAGGCGGTGACCAGGGTAGCGACGGTAGGGAGGGGGAAGGGTGGGGAAGAGGTACAGCCAGGGCCCAGTGCACATAAATGAGGGCGACAGCCACGGGCCCTCGCCATGGGCTCAGCCCGGCACAGCCACAGCTGGGGAGGGAAGCGGAAACAAAAGACTTGGTCCTGAGCGAGATAAGGCAGTAAGTCGACCGAGCCAGGGCCAGCCCAGCCCAGCGCAGAGCGCAGGAGGGGCAGCCGAGCGGAGGGCCGGGGCCGGAGGGTTGGGGGGCTCTGTCATTGTCCACCGGACGGGACGGGACGGGGCCTCCACTCTGCTTCCCCCTTTGCCGTGCAAAGGAAAGATCTGACACGTTATGATTGGATGGGGATGGTCTGGGCTGGCCTTGGTCCATGGGTCCGTTTGGCTGTAACGTCAGCAAGTGTAGGCTTCGCCTCCGGGAGACCTCCGGCCTCTAGGCGCCTCTGGGCCTGTGGGGTCATCTTTCTTTTTTATTTTTACCAGTCTTTATTAATCTATGAAATATTTGACCTGGACCAGCGGTTAGATTAGGGCAAAGGCTGGTCTGGAAGGGCGAGGCGTGCGGCCAGTGGTGATGCGGGGGTAGGCGGGTCACGCACGAAAATTTAACTAATTCTTCTTGTTTTTTTTTTTTTTGCCACGGTGCATTAAATTCCCGGATACAAATTTCAGTGGCCCGACCATGGTCTAATAAGCACGGGCGTCTATGTTTATCCCACGGACGCATAGCCCATGGACGCATGACGCAGGGGCCCAGGGAGGGGGAGGGGGGGGGGGGGTTCTGCGCTCGGCGACTGACGCTTCGACATGCCCCCAGGTGCAGCCGTCCCGGCCGTCCCCCGGGGCGCCGCGTCGTTCACATGCCTCTTTGGGTGATTACCGGCGCCGCCATCGTCCGCCCCCGCCTCCCCTCGCGATGCCGCGGTGGGTGAAGGAAGAAATAAACCCTACCGGAAAAATGGGAAATTAAAAGCCGCAAAAAGAAGAAGAGAAAAAGACGCCTTCCTGATGGCGCTGTCAGTCGGACAAGTTCGTCGAGGCGCCGGGCAAAGTTATTATTACCCCGGGGGGGAAAATAGTCGTATTTCCAGCCCAGTGAGGCGCGTCATGGGCCGGCCGGCTTCTAATTATACGGCATAACGTGGCGTGGCAAGGCACCGCACCGCCACCGCAGCCCCTGCTGCCGCTGCCAATTAGCCCGCGCCCCCATGCCCTGCCCTGTCCGGGCGGTACCGGCCTCTGACTGCTCCTCGGACGATTGCCGCTGCCGCGGATTCTGCCGCGCGACGGAGTGGAACGCGCGCGCAGGCGGACTGCACGCCGGGCGCGCAGCGCCGTCAATCGAATTGGCTGCATTATTGCGGCGTAGCGCCGGAGTGGCAGCGCGCTTGTCAACGCGAAATGAGAGTCCGTGCGTGGAACAAGCGGAGTGAAATAGGAGGAGGCGGCACAGAGGGGTGGCCTATGCTGATGGGGGGAAATGTTATTCCCGAGGGACGCGATCGGAATGGTGATGGACGGGCGGCGGTCAGGTGGTGCGGGGCTGGCGAGGCTGGCTGCCGCTGGGGCGGGGCGATCAGCGCCATAGCCGAAGCGATGAACAAGTTAAAGTTTATTCTGGAAGTAAGACTCGGGCAGGGCGGGGATGGAGGGAGAGAGGGAGAGAGAGAGAGAGAGAGAGAGAGAGAGAGAGAGAGAGAGAGAGAGAGAGAGAGAGAGAGAGAGAGAGAGAGAGAGAGAGAGAGAGAGAGAGGGGGGGGGGAAAAGAGGCAGAGACAGACAGATAGACAGACAGACAGACAGAGACAGCCGGGGAGACAGAGACAGAGAGGCAGCTATTCACTGAAGAGAGATTTGAGTCAGACTGACTACAGGCTCGCTATACCCCGCGGCAAGGCAAGAGCCTCGCTATACCCCGCGGGCGAGCCTCACAGAACGGGAGGGGGTATCTTCGTAGTAGGTCCCTAGGCCCTACAGGTCCCAGTGGCGGATCCAGGAGCGGCTTCAGGGGGGGGGGCAAAGTCACGCTTTTTGCCTACTTACAGGCGGAAAAGTTATGCCGGTTGCCTACATTTCCGACGCCCTTCGGGCGCCTTGGGGGGGGGGCAGGCCCCCCCCCCCCCCCCCCCCCTGGATCCGCGCTTGACAGGTCCCCGAGGTCCCCAGGGTATACTGACGCGACACACTTCACCATCCTCTCTGTCTCTCTGATTGCAGACGGCAAGGCGTTGGCCGCGTCCAGGGACTGCAAGTACATCGAGACGTCGTCGGGCATCCAGCACAACGTGGACGAGCTGCTGGTGGGCGTGCTGAAGCAGATCCGGCTGCGTGCGTCCCGGGACCGCAAGCGGCAGAGGCGGGGCTCCACGTCCAGCCGGCTGCACGGCTCGCGCACCTCGCTGTCGCTCAACATCGCGCGCGAGATCCTGCACAAGATCTGCCTCAACGACTCCAAGTCCAAGTCGTGCGAGAACCTGCACGTGCTTTGAGAATCACCGCCCGCCCTCGGCGACCTGCAGGATGTCCCCGAGGACGCCTCCGTCGAGGTGTTTGTCTGACTGCGGCCCCGGGCCGGGGGTAGCAGCCTGATCAGCAGCCTGATCGGCAGCCTGATAGGCGACGCGGAGCCGTCGGCGGCCACCTGGGTCTGAGGTCGGCTGCCACCGGCCGCCACAAGGCCGACGCGGAGCCTTGGTCGAGGGCGTAGTGAGAGGGCCCCCCTGGGAGGAGCCCCTGCACGCCGGCGCCTTGGCGAGCCTTCGCCCCTGCCCCGTCAGGCCAAACTACACTCCAAATGTTAACGTACAAATTTGTGCATTAACATTTAGTATGTAGTGCCCTCGTCCCGGCGCAGCAAGTTCGTCTTCTCTGCTATTCCTCCGCCCCTTTCCTCTTCGAAAGGAGGGTGCAAGTTCGAACCCCCTCGGTCTCAGGAACGATTTGTCTTTCGAGATATTGCACGGTACAACTGACTTGACCCGCTCATCTAGGGTCCTTCCCTTAGTGACCTTCGAGGAGGGGTGCACTCCTATAGACATTTGACAACGATTCTCAGGAAGTGAATAGGGTATTTCGGAGAAGCTTAAACCGGAAGTGGAGAAGACGCGCAAGAATAAGAAAAGCGGAAACAGTATGAGGGTAACCGCAGCAGAGAGCATCTCCGCCACGGCGTCGGCCACGAGCCAACTTTAAATTTCTGGAGGCTTAACCTCTCGCTGGCGATATGTCACGACCGCTTGGTAGGGTCACGCAGCGCATTCCTCCTCCGCGCAACCTGGATATTTGAATACTCGGGCCGTGCGGGATGCTGCTGCGCTGTGTGACCCTCCAGAAGCTAAAAGGCGGAGAGGTTTCGCAGGTTGCCCACCTTTCAGGCGCCCTTCGGGCGCCGATAGGCCCGAAGGGGGGGGGGCACTTTCCCCGTGAAACAGTCACACATCGCCAGCGACAGCTAAGCCTCCAGAAATTTTGAGTTGGCTCGTGGCCGACGCCGTGGCGGAGATACTCTCTGCTGCGGTTATCCTTATACTGTTTCCGCTTTTCTTCTTCTTGCGCGTCTTCTCCACTTCCGGTTTGAGCTTCTCCGAAATACCCTATTGGAGACAAGACGAAGGCGATATATTTCAGCTAATGATATCGTGAATTTCGTGTCTCCCGTGTATGTGACGGGTGACAGTGCTTTCAAAGTCTTCTTCACTCCTGCAAATAAATTTTCTCGTGATATAAGTCGAACCTGTGAGAAATGTTTCGATATGGTGTGGACTGTCACCGTATCCATCCTGTTCTTTAGATGTGTCTGCTGTTTTGTGATGTATAAGTAGTACAAATCTCTTCTTCTGACTGATGAACTTTCTACTAATGCCTAATGTATATTCGTCGAAACGTGCTTGTAAGAAACATGTGATTAACATCCTGTAGCTTTTGTCATGCCTTTATTACGAACGTGCCTTTGGTGACATGGTGGCTGATGCGGGCCTTCGTTAGACTAGCTTCTATCTCGATACGTATTTGTGGCTGTGTACGACAAGGCAACAAATTTTAATGCAAAGTACGAACAAAAATAGCGTACTACGGAAGTTCTCCTCCCAAACAATTTCTACAAGCTCGATATGCCCTAGTAGTAAGTTAGAGATAAGAAATCCATTAATCTCGTCAAACGAAGTGGTGATACCAATATATACATAGTTGCGGCTAGCGCCAATAATTTTGCTAAGTCTTTTTGTTGTGTTTTACCCTGGTCTTCCTCTTTTTAACTCGGCAGAACGTGAACCAGGGGCGTTCGCATTCCACGGGCTTCGTGTTACCTACGGGTTCCAGCCCCACTGCCTCTGTCTTAGAAGCTTGTACAAAATGACTCTGCTGCTCTCCTATCTGACTGATTTTTATTTTCTAAATGTGTGTGTTGTAATCAGACTGTCTGGGCGGCGTTGAGTGTCCTTCGGGACGCCGCCGTTGGTTTCATTGGCCTACTCAGTAGTACCTACTCGTAAGAACTGATGTTTTCCGTGTCTTCTGTACATATGTGTTCCTCTCCTGTGTGTTTACGAGTATTCCGCCCGCGGGGTGCTGGAATGGGTGAGGTATGGGGGGAGGGGTTGAGGAGGGGTAGCGAAGCAACACGGCACCACCGAGCTCTGAGCCGAAGAGCCGTGTCGCTTGCTTTTATTTCACTTTACTAACGCAAACTCCCCCCCCCCCCTTCACTTTGACGTGAGGGGCCGTTCACAAAATTTTGCCTGGCACAGTCGGTTCTACCTTACGAGGGATCCTGGGTGATACCCCGCGCCCGAGTGCCTCGGATGCTTGAGCGCGGGGTATCGACCGGAACACCTGTTACGCCTGTGTCATTGCGGTGGCATGACGTAGTTCACATGGATGGCCCCTAAACGCGACACGCCTCGAACCTCGAAAGAGTTCGGCGGTATTTTTTAAACAGAACTGCCCACTGGATCGAAGTTGGAGAGAATATTAAAAAGGCAATTCGTACTCGTATTTTCGCTAAAGTCTATTGTATAGCCAACCGTATTTTTCTACTTGATATATTTCTAAATCAGGCTTGACCGTTTTGCAAACCTTCTGCGTTGCTTCAGTGAAAGCTCACTTGCCTTTGGAAAATGTCGGCCTATTGAGCTTATTTTAGAACGGGCTCCGAAAACTGCACGCACGGAGTTTAAAAATAAAGGCTTGATCGGGCTTTTGAATTGATTGCGATCGTCCGTCAATGAAGATTTAATTTAATGTTATGACGAGGCCTGCTGGTCAGCGCCTCCGCCAACTACACTTACCTGCTTCCTGCTCTGCGCTCGTTAGTGAAGGCAGACTCGCTGGACGAGCTGCGATTTCTAAACCTTCTGTTGTGCCCCCACCCGAAAAAAGTAATTGACGTCTGAATTTTATTTTTTGACGAGGGATGCATAAATCATGATGTTACTGAAGATAAGGAAGAATGTAGAGATCATCATTTCATACTGAAACTTAGTTGGATTAAGAGATGTTAGAGAGCAACAATTCTTAAGGCTTTACAGTGTGAGACTATTTAAGCATAGCTATTAACAGTTCCCTACTTTCTTGTGTGTAATCTTACGAGAACTCTTGTCTATGTAATTGTAAACATGCGTTTTAGAGTGTGAATAAACCAATGAGAACCAGGTGAATGGCGTTCGGTTCCTCGCAGGCATTTGCATTTATTGATACTGCCCTACCTCTGGGCACCTTCCTGAGCTACACCTGCTGCCAAACTATGGATTCGCTGTCTCAAATTTTGACTAAATTGGTGTGGACTGGTAGGGGAGGTCCAAAGAAGTACTGGAGCAGCCTCAGTTGCTTAAGAGCGACGTGGGATCCATAGGATGGCGGGAGGTGTAGTTTGGGGTACCTACCTGCTCGGCGTTGGATTTTTCGGGGTCACGAGCATCATAAGACACCATTTTGACTACAAATAGTGTTCAGCGGTTGGTCCAAACATACTGCCATCGAGAAAACTCAATTTAATTTCAAAATATGAAAAATGAAGGACATAGGTTTCCTTTCTGCGGTGGCCGCGAGCGCGAGTAAGCCAGCGGGCCACCAAACCGGCCGGCCGCCAGAGGGCGCTCCAGGCGTGAGCCAGGCCGGTGACAGGGCGAGCGCCGCAGCCAGTCTGTATCTGAGCTTGTGCCAAACAACTCACTGACTACTCGTGATTTGCATCGTGTTGTGTCGTGGAGTCAGCCCTGCGCGACTGACGGTAGTGTTCCACCTTGTGTGTGTGTCGTCCGGAATTGTGCCAATAAACCGTGATTTCTCAACAAACATCTAGAGTGTTACTCAAGCCTTCAGATACAGCAGGGGCGACGAGGCTGCATCGAATGCGGGACATCAACAAACCAGTGAGTAGTACAGCAACACGGTGCGCTACGGCCACGTGCAGCTGACACCAGTGCAAAGTGACAACCGAATGTTGATTTTATGCAGTGACGAAATAGTGTGCGTCTGTGACCAACTAAGAGATTTTCTTTTACCCGCTGATATTTGCCAGTAGCGGCAGTAGTGTTTTACCCTTTCGGACCATTCGGAAGTCAAAATGCCGCGCTTCCGATTTGACTGTTACCAGCCCGGAGCGGAGCGATGGGCACATTACGAGGATCGCTTGCTGTTTGCTCTCGAAGCGCAAGGATTCGAAACCGAGTACGATAGGAAAGGGGCTTTCGTACCCATTTGCACGGGCCCAATTTTCGAAGCGATTGTGAGCTACGTCTATCCCCGGGCAATCGCGAACGCAGACGTGACCTTCAGGGACGTGCTCGCCGCCCTAAGGGCGCGTTATGGGCGAGCCGACCCGTCACCAGCAGTGGCCGAACAAGACTTTCTTAATAGAACCCAGAAACCGGGGGAGACGGTGAGCGAATGGGTGGCGGCTCTCCGCAGTCTCGCAACGTTCTGCAATTTCAATAACACCCTGAACGGCCGCGCCGAAGTGGCCCAGGTCAACTGTGTGCGGGCCAAACAGGGCCAACCAAACCAGACCCTGACCGATCAGAGGGCCGACTACGAGCAGAGGTACGAGTGTTTCAAACCAGGCCTCGGAACGTACACAGGCCCCCCGGTGCAACTGCAGGTCGATACGGGTGTTGCACCGATCCACCTCAAAGCGCGGACCGTGCCGTACGCTTGGCGGGATAAAGTGGGGCAGGAACTAGACCGGCTGGAAGCAGCACGTGTGATCACGCCGACGACATCGGCAAAGTGGGCGACGCCACTCGTCGTCGTCGACAAACCGGATGGGGCCCCGCGCTTGTGCGGGGACTATCGGCTGACAGTCAACAAGGCCCTGTCACCGGACCCCTTACCCGGTGACGACGTTAGATGAGGCGTTCGCCCAACTGTCCGGCGGACAGGTGTTCACTAAGCTGGACTTGACGATGGCGTACGCGCAGCTGCCAGTTACGGCCGAGACCGCAAAGGTTCTAACAATAACAACCCATAAAGGTTTATATCAGGTAAACCGCCTGGCATTTGGAATCTCCACGGCACCGGCCATCTTCCAACGCGCAATCAATGCATTGTTGCAAGGGATCCCAGATGTGGTGGTGCTGTTGGATGATATCCTGCTGTCGGCCAAAAACCGACAGCTGTTGCTAAAGTTGGAACACACGGTACTCGGCCGGCTCAGCGAGCACGGGTTCCGCCTCCGCTACGCCAAGTGCGAGTTTGAGGTGAGCCGGGTGCGATACCTGGGGCACGAAGTGTCCGCAGACGGGCTTAAGCCTCTGCAGGAACGCGTGCAGGACCTGAAGGACGCACCCGCACCTACATCCCCCCAGCAGCTACAAGCGTTCCTGGGAAAAATGGCGTTCTACGACCGGTTTCTCCCACGACGCGCGGAAGTGTGTAAGCCACTGTACGGGCTCCTGGAAAAGGACGCCGACTGGATCTGGAATGACGCGCATGAAGCCGCGTTCCAGGGGGCTAAAGCACTGCTGTGCAGTGGGGAGGTACTGTGACAGCGGCAGTGGGGCAGAGAAGGTGGGCATCGTGGACAGCGACACGGACGGCAGCGCGTCCACAGGACCCCCGGAGTTGGGGATGGAAGGACCGGGCGAGCCAAGGGACACCGGGAGTGAGGAAGAGCCACCACAGCTGGAGCAGCAGGGAGCTGTCCTCCAGGAAGTGCAGGCGCTGGAGGAGACTCTGGCAAATTTGCCGGAGGACCAGCAGCTGTCTCCCCGCGGTAAAACACGTAAGTCGAATTTTGTAGTTGTCCGGTATATATTGTAAAAACGGGGCTCAGCTTCGAACTATATACCTTATATTGTGCGAATATGCAGGAGAGGGTCTAGTCGTTGCATCCTAGCCCGCGCTTTTTGCTAGGGTCACGGTAAAGGCGTCCTAAAAGAACGTTAAATTTTACTACCCGAGTGGAAGGATCTCCATTGGACCTCCAGTTGGAATTGAAGTGATCAAACTGCAGTTTCCAGTTTTAATTCCATCTAGATTCGGCCTATAGGGCCCTAGGAACAAATCAGTAAAAGTCCCGTCACTCTAAATCATGTTTAACCTGGTTCACAGCGCATTTCAATAGAAAGTACGAAAACAGAGGCACCCGGCGTGCTGTGGGTTGCCTACCCAGACCTCCCCTAAGGCGCAATGCCAATTTGAGGTATGACTTCGTGTCCGTAAATGACGCCTTGATTGTAGCTCTAGAAAAAAATGCAGGATAGGATGCATCGACTGGGTCGACGGTCAACTCGCGCGCGCCGGCCCCCGGCGTGGTTCCAAGAGTATTGCCGCGACTAAGGAGGGAGGGGTGCGGTGGCCGCGAGCGCGAGTAAGCCAGCGGGCCACCAAACCGACCGGCCGCCAGAGGGCGCTCCAGGCGTGAGCCAGGCCGGTGACAGGGCGAGCGCCGCTCCGGGGAGCTGAGCCAGCCAGTCTGTATCTGAGCTTGTGCCAAACAACTCACTGACTACTCGTGATTTGCATCGTGTTGTGTCGTGGAGTCAGCCCTGCGCGACTGACGGTAGTGTTCCACCTTGTGTGTGTGTCGTCCGGAATTGTGCCAATAAACCGTGATTTCTCAACAAACATCTAGAGTGTTACTCAAGCCTTCAGATACAGCACTTTCATTTACAAAACCGTAAATTGCGGTTTGAAAATAGTCAGGCTCCGTGTGCAGACCCCAGGCAGGGGAGGCTAGGGAAATTGTGGAATGAAACTTGCCAAGTATTCTGACATATACACAATTTATTTCACATTATAAAATCCAACAAATGTCATTTGTACAGGTATTTGTGACCAAGTTTTTAAATTATATTTACAGACTATTCATGAACTTGACACTTCTTTTTACCAGACGAACATCAAAATTACATTTAAACTTTACAATCACAAATGCAGATTCATTAAGTACAGCTCTTACAGACCCATACAGGAACGTTTTAAAGATTCATTTGAATATCAATAATTTCAATCTGTTCATATCAAGAAAATGCAAGCAACAAGAAACAATAATGCATTCTACAATAGTCATTGTCACAGTTATAGTCAACAGGAAAATATCCTTAAGGTCTCACACTTTAAGTAGTTGATTGATTGCAAGTGAGTTAATCTCACTGAAAACTGCGACAAAGAGATATGTACACTGACATTTCACTACAAATAATTCCAAAGATTTGATTTCTTTTAATATAAACAATAAATCTGTATTAGTTAAAAATTTACTAACAAAATTGAAAACAAATGAGATCATGAAAAAAACATATTTTGCTTCCAGCAATATAATGCATTTGAAAAAAATAATAACAATTCTAAAAGAAATCCATATCTTCTATAATTACACCTATACACGGAAGTTAATACAAATTAACAACAGCAACATCTGTTCACAATAATGGGAATACTGAATATGAAAGTAAGTAAGAAGGAAGGAGTGAGATGGCAACATTTTAGATGGAAGAAGAACCAAACAGAAAATGGACGGTGGGCTATGCTACAATAAATGTCTGGCGAAGTGAAACTTGTCTAACCTTGGAAAAGCTGTACTAATATATCAAGGATGCACCATACTAGGAAGAGTTGCCGCAGAGTTTGATAAAGGTACACTATTTCTCTACAAACTCTACTGCAACTCTCTATAGCAATTAATTTGTCCACCCTGTTTCTGCATCAAGCTAAATTATTTTCTTAGAGATGATGTTACCTAGGTATGACACATTTTTACAAGCATTTGTATGTACACCAGCTACATTACATGTTTAAATCACACAATTTACACAGTTTGAGCATTTCACATGGAAAAGAAGAAAAAAGAGAATTAAAAAAATAACATTTTTGTATAAAAATACAAAACCAAAGTTAACACAAGCTGCATGTTGTGGATGATTGGTCCTAAACTGCTTTTGGTGTACACCACAGACAGCATGTTTCATAAGAGAAAGAACCACAAATCTCAGGAACCTGTGGTTTTACAATAAAGTTGTACCAAAAGTATGAAATCAAACTAAAACATTTTCATAGAATGGCACATTAAAACTGAAACAATACGGCAGCAAAAAGCTCTTACATTACACACCAAGACAAGTACCAAAATTACACAGCTTAAAGTTATTTTATAAAAAAAGGTATCATTTGGCACTGATGATAACAAATGGGAGACTCCTCAAGGGATGCAACAAGAGCCAAAGGATTACCTTAACACACAACACACTAAACTTTATCACTTGATTTTTGCAAGAATGCATTTTGAACACTGCAATATTCAATAAAGACATAAATATAAATATATGATTCAATTACAAATGCTAATGAAAAACCATTATGCTTACACATAGGTAATTTTCTCAAGAGAGATTGCTTTTAAAATGCAACAATTTTACACAATGTGTGGTAAGATAAACCAATGTGACTTCATGAGGGTGAGTGATCAGAATCAAATTCCCTACCAAGGCAAAAAATTGTGGTCAATAAAATTAAACTAGCACATAACTTGGTGGATCAATACTGCTTATCTCACGTAAGCTGAAGTAAGGCATTCACTTGTGAAAGAGCAAGCACAGTCAAAGTCAAATCACATGAACACCTATATTTTCTATAAAGAAGTTTGACTAAGTTCCAAGTACTCATGTTGAATCACAAAGATAAGCAATTTGTTATTAGCCGCAAGATAAATGTTGAGTGAATTTTAAAAGAAATGTAGCAAGTAGCTACTCGTCATGATTCAACAAAAGTTTCTCACTTCTCAGGTAAAATGTGACAGTGACAGAAAGACCAAGACATGTTTCCATTGATTCCAAATGTGTATTTGGAAACAAAATAAATGTTAAAATTCTTTTCAGTTGAAGGGCAGATCAAATCTGATATTCACAAAAAGAAGCAGCATTGCAGTCAAAGAGGTAATGCTGGTTTTTGCATTGCAAATACAGATGTACCACACGAACCACCTCTGCAAGGCCAGTGGTAAGTGTAAACACACTTACTTAACACACTTCCTGAAATTTCTTGATAGAAATATGAGAAAGTTTGTTAATGACACTGGCAATGGAAAGGTTACTACTTCAAAATATAATAAATTGCTGTGGTTGAAAATTCAGTGACAATCTATGTAACATATCAAGGTTTTACCATCTGATCACATTTTAACTTCAATACAGCAGCTTGAAATTACAGTCAGACATAAAACACTACTTAAAATTACACAAGCGGTTGCTTGAAGTACCTATGTACAATATTGATGAGACTGTGTAGACACACATTAAATGACAAGAGAAAATGAAACAATATCACACTCAATCATCCCCTTAAATGTGCCGTATCTATTTCCCCATTTTGTTCTTTGATCAGTCAGGTGATTCAAAATGTATGCATTGCAACCATTAATGGCACTAAGCGTGCATAGGAATATATGCTATGCCTTTTAATGAGTATCAACACTTTGAATACGATGCTTACCAGTTATACACTTCAGACTGTTTCTCAGTCTTGTGTCTTTGCAACTGCGTGTTTATTACACAGCACCAATGAATGGACAACACAAGAATTTTCTTTACCACTTAGCACAAAACAAAAGGTTCAACAATGACTAAATTCTTCTGGTTCTATTGGGAACCTTACGAAGATAATGTCAACAACTTTGTCATTCATAACATGGACACACGCACATACACACACACAATCACACTTCCACTCATACGAAGCTCCCAGTTCGTTGTTGGTTTGGTTTTGTGTCTTTGCAGCAGTGACTTAGCGGATGCACTATAACACTGACACAATTTGGTTTGACTTAGAACATTTCCCCTTCCCACTTCAGAGCATACAAAACCTTCAAGTCCACAGTTTCGTAATTATTGCTCAGTCTTAAGTGGTGAGGTAGAGGTGAACTGGCTCAAATCTGCCAGCTTGGTGGGTTGTGAGTTTGGAAAGTCGCGCCATGCATATGACGCGGATCCCACCCTCAAACAATTATTTCTCGTATTACTCTTCTATTTCGTGAGTTGGGTGTGGAATATCCGCTTTCCAAACTTTCATCATAAGGCATGCCCATATGTGAAGGCTGTTTTTCATCAGACTCCATTTGGTCCATGTAAGGATCAGGCAGTCCACTGACATCGTGGTAGGGTGAATCTGCAAGAAAATATTATTCCAGTTAGAAAATGGTGATTTATATTTAAAAGGTGTTTCTTGTATTTCTTGGTTTTATTGATTTCAGTTCTTTTCAAATGTAATGACTTACCTATATGTTGATCCATTCTCCGCCTTGGTTTTTGGACAGCCGCATAGGGATCACCAGATGGGGCATATTCCTGCCTTGATGGGTTTGCACTGTTTCGGCCTTGGTTTAAGTGATGACCGTAATCCATTTCACCAGTGTGGTGCTGTTGTGGGTATGCTGCGTAGTCATCAACAGCTCCGTAGCCACCATGTGACAAAGGGTCATATCCATAGGTGGAGCCATGCGTGTGGAGATTAGGGTGCGAATGTTGGAACTGACTCTGGGGGTCATTGACACTTGGAACACCAGTCTGACTGCCATTGTTGCTTGCAGCAGCAGCCATCTTCATTTGCCAGAGAGAATCCTGAGAGTTGACTGATCCACCGTTGTTCGAGTTTGAGTAACTGTTCTCCATGTAGCCCATATTAACCCCTGTAATCATACAACAAAAAATAAATAAAATAAAATGGAATACTGGAGATATTTAAAGGAAAGGGTGTCAAAATTAAAAGAAAAAAACAACAACATTCTATGCAATACATAAACATATAAACTATTTCTGTTTCAAAGCTAGGTGATAAGAAAGGTGATATTCTAAGTGGTTATGTTTAAGTTCTGTACACATGACCAATATTTCAGTACTATTTCATCTACTGGAGCAAAGTTTGTCATGATTGTGGTCACTAAATTTTTGTACTAAGAGACCACAAAGTGCAATACTGACATAAAAGCTCTGATACTGCTCCAATCAAAATAAAAACTAATCACTAAAGCCACTGCTGTAATTTCAGCAGGATGAAATAAATTAGCAAAAGCTCATCTTCAACAATTATCGTAGCTACATTAGAATCTCAAAACACTGTGGTTACAATTCAACAACATGCTTTACTATACATGAAACAACAGGTGGTATATCAAACATACCCAGAGTCTGTCCTTGCTCTGCTAGAAAAAAGTGTTTGTAACATTAAAATTTAATTTCTCACTTCATGTTTTTTGAAACATGATGCATGTTAATGAACTCCAGAAATCCCTATCTATAATACCGCCAAAATTGATACCAAGACAGTTTGACTTCGAGAATCAGGTCATATTTGAAAATAGTGATCAAGTGTTGAAGGGGGAAAAAAAGGAAAAAAAAAAAGGGGGTACAATAACTCACATTCCCCACCATTTATGCCATGTGTCGGAGGCGGTCCGTGGTGCTGGTGTCCAGGCAGGGCTCCATGGTATCCATAGCCATTTTGGGCGGCGTATACGTGGTGTCCCTTGGTCGCATCGTCGAGTGCAAGGTCCAGGGAATGTTCCAGAGCCTTGTTCTCCAGGCCGGAGCTTGGGTAGTACGGTGGGGGCGGCTGCGTCACCATACTGGGGCCAACACTGAAGAATCCACAGCGGGTAAGTTTGGTTGAAAAATTACTCTATCAAGAGGCAGTTTATACAAGACTTTCACTGCGCCTCATACATAGGTTGAGAACTTTCTTTCTTAAAAAAAGGTAAAAAAGTTACAAAAGTACAAAATGCAATACAGCAGAAAATAAACTGACATGCAATAACATTGACAGCGTGTGTTCAACTATGGGATAAATTAAAATACCGCACAGGTTTGGATGGAAAATTTTGATATGAAGGAAATGTTGAACTTCATTCATGGTGAAATTCAGTTGCCACATTAGTAAGAAAATAATTTCAGTGTAGTCATGTAACATCTAGCCTAAGAAGCCACACAATGCACTAACTACAAAACAAAGTTGGGGTAAAATTAGGGGAATTCTACTGTGTCTTATAATGAAACGATACTATAATATTTACATTTACATCCCCAAAACGAACAGACATGTAAGAGAGAAAAATGTGAGAATACATTACTATGCATAACATGGCAATACTCTCTAAAATGCAATGCAAAATGATTGCTAAGAATGAGACATGCACATGTTAAGACATTAGTAGCAAAGAGCATGAATATTAGTTTGGTTTGAAATAAGTTTAGAAAGGTCATTTTCAAAGTTCCCTACAATACTAGAAATAATTTCTACTTCAATTGTAGACAAATGCCAAGAAACCAATGTCTCTTAATACTAGCTCCATATCAATTTTCAATAAGAGCTAGTGGGAAAAATTAAAGACAGTTTTACTCTAAAGTTAGCAAAGTCTATGAAAAAGGAGTCACAGGAATTGCAAAAAAAAAAGCTGTTAACTATGCTTGTAGCAATCAGCCCCAGCACAATCATGAAGCTTCTTGGCACCTAGCACCATTTAAAATGAGGCAAAGGGTGAAGTACTTAAAAATGAATACAATTGAATACATTTCTTGAGCACAAAGATAAATAAACCTTGTAAATAAGCTACTAAGACTGAGAGGATTAAAAATTTGGTCAGGATAAAAAGTCATGCTTCATCTGCCAAGCAGCCTTAAAACTGGCATAATATTGGTTACCAAAATATAACATATTATTTTTAATTTCTTTTAATAAGGCAAGACCTTCCGCCCTGCCTCAAAGAAGAATTAAGATTTTAGACAGGAGTGTTTGATGCTTCAATCAGGTATATCATTGCTTTAGTTAATTTAATTGGCTGAACATATTCCACAAGTATAAATAGGGCTCACTTTGCTCTGTGACCCCTCTCATTTGTGCAAGTACACATTCAAGTAGAGCACATGTATAATGCATCCAATTTTATATTTAGCCTATTCATGTTCCCAGAAAAAAGGAAAAGGGCACAATACTCACTTTGAAGAATTCATTTCGTAGTTCTTTCCACTTGCTTTCTTGTTCTGGTGTCGCTTGCATCGACAGAACATGAAAAGAAGTCCTACAAAGAGGATGAACACCACACAGGACACCACTATGGCTATGAGTGTTGGTGTTGCCAACACAGAGGCTTCTTTGATGTACGACGGACCAACTAATGATAAAACAAACAGGAAGATGCCCGTGTTACGTCATGCCATGTTCCAAGGAAAAGACATTGTAGGAATATATAAGAAAGACACTCACTCTCAGCCTCAGTGTAGTCGCCGCAAGTTTCAGGGGTGGAGCGCAGACAGAACTTGACGCGGACTCGGGGCTCGGTCTGTTGGATCTGGTTGTGTTCAGGGTCGAGGTCTTCGTCGGGTACCTCGCTTCCATAGTAGCTGTCATCGCCGCCCAGGGATCTCCCTGCCGATCGGTAGCCGCCCTCCTGTTGGGAACACAAAAGTCACAGTGTGAGTTGTGAGCGGTGAGCGGCCCGGCTGGGTTGATGACGGGACCGGAACTGGACCCAGACTACTCACCAGGTTGTGCTTGGCGCCGACCAGGGATTGGATGATGGCCTCCCTGCGCGTGGCTGCCGCGCCTGACGCCTGGATGTCCAGGGTGTTGACGTGGTGCCACTCCTCCATTTCGCGGCCGGTGGCTACGTCCTGCACGATGCCCAGAGACGCCTCAACCTGGCCGATGAGCTGCAGGCACGTGGCCGCGATGTTGATGGACAGCGAGTGCGAGTCCGGGTCGTAGGCGACGCGCTGGGGCGCCGGGATGCGGTCCACCTTGGTGAGCGCGGCCACCGTGTCCGAGTAATTGCTGTGGCCCTTGGTGTTGTACGCCTTCACCTTGAACACGTACGACGCGTACTGCTCCAACGAGGTCACGTTGCAGGGGTTGTTCTTCTGGCAGTCGAACTCTTGCCAGACGCCGGCCTCGCTCGAGCTCGATGGGCTCGCTTCCGAAGGGCTGACCACGAGGTTCGAGTTGACGCTTGGGGGCGCGGCCGAGTAGCAGTCGCTTGCCAGGTCCCCGTCGACGGCTGCCCCACTGCCACCGGCCACGCGGCGGTACGAGACGAAGTACTTGGTGTTCTGCACGCCGCCGTCGAAGCCTGCCTCCCACAGGAGGGTCACGAAGTTGTGGCCGACCGCGGTGGATTTGACGGCCTGGGGGGCTTCCGGGGGTCCCTTGGGCTGCAGCTTGATGGTCTCGCGCTTGGTGCCAAGGCCGTTGTTGGCGCGGCAGGTGTACTCGCCGTAGTCCACATCCCGGATGTTGGATACCTGGTGGGAAAGGGGCGAAAAGCCATTACAGTCTGAACTGGAGTGATAAGTAGTGAACAGTCAGGGCCAAGCAGAAGCCGAGCCCTCCCCTCACCTTGAGGATGCTGGTGTACACGTCGCCGGTCTCCTGGGTAGTGGTGATCTCGTAGTGGCCCTCGCTGCTGGTGAGCAGGGCGGCCTGGTTGTTGCCGTAGCTCCACTGGAACTCGGGTCGCGGGTACGCCTGCACCTTGCACACGACCTGGGCGTCCTCGCGGAGGTCGTAGGCCACCTTGTTGTAGCGGTTCAGGATGATGGGTTCGTCTGTAAGGTAGAAGCGGTGCGTTACAATCTGGTTACAATCTTGGGGAAGCGGGGCGGGGCGGGGACCAACACGGAGAGTACTTACGTTCGATGCGCAGGTGCATGGTGGACTCGGCCTTCTTCACCTCGTTCTCGAAGACGCACGAGTACACACCGCGGTCGCTGGGCTCCAGCTGGTTGCCCTCCTTGCGGTCGGGTCCGGTGAACTTGAGGTTGCTCTGCACGGTGTAGACGGCGTTGCGGCCCTCCGACTCCTCGGTCGAGATGTCGTAGAAGCCGCTGGCTGCCGTGCCGGGGCCGATCTCACGGCCGTCCTTGAGCCAGCGGATGGAGGGCTTGGGCTTGCCCTGCGCGCCGCACATGGCGCTGAAGTCGTCCACGTGCACCTTCCTGGTGACGTGCGGCTGCAGCTTGGCCAGGAAGCGCGGCGGCTGGTGCACCTCGAGCAGGACGGAGGCGGGCTCGCCCTGGCCAATCTCGTTGGAGGCCTGGCAGTGGTAGGTGCCCTCGCTGCCGAGGTGCGCCGACTGGATGGTGTACTTGGGGCCGGTGGTGAGGACGGTGACGGGGTTGCCGCTGCCGGGCTGCTGGTCGATGGGCTCACGCCACCAGCGGTACTGGGGCGCGGGCCACCCGGGCGGGTTGGCGGAACACGACAGGGTCACGCCGGAGCCCTCGGTGGCGACGGGCTTGTCGGGGGAGATGCGAGCCTGGCCGGGTTTGTGGCGGACCAGCAGCGTCAGGCTGGCGTTGCCGATGTGCTCCACCCGGCGGCGCGGGGGCGTGGACACGTCCAGAGTGTTGACGGCGCGGCAGGTGTAGGTGCCGGCGGACTCGGCGGTGACGCGAGGCAGCGACAGCACGGGGCCTGACTGCCGGAACTCGGGCCGGCCCTCGCGCACCCACTCCACTACGGTGGGCTTGGGGTTGGCCGACACGTTGCAGTGCACCGTCACGCTCTCCAGCTCCTCGGCCTCGCGGTGCTTGGCGTCGATGGCCACTTGCGGCGGGTACAGCACGTCCAGGGTGAGTTCCGCCTCGCCGACCTGACCCAGGCCGTTGTCGGCCGAGCACACGTACTTGCCGGCGTCCTGCACCGACACGCGGTGGATGGTGTGCGTGAACGAGGTGGCCACGAAGCGGCCGTTGCGCGTCCAACGCACGTTGGACACGCGGGGCTTGGCGTCCACGGTGCACTGCAGCGAGGCCGTGCCATCACGCTCCACGCGCACGGGGTTCTCGGGGCCGACGTCGACACGGGGGAAGTCTGAAAAAGAGAGAAAGAGACCATCAGTATTTGAAACCGCGAATTAAGTCGTCCCTTTTTCCTCATGCTGTGTCTCCGAGCCAATGAATGCCGCCGTTCATCCAATTCGTGTGAATAAGTCCCGCGTCCCCAGCCATTGTTCGGCGCGTCACTCACAACCAGTCACCGCACCTCACCCCTGGAACTTAACACCTCGGCTCATGGCTCATGAGTCACACGCACGCCACACGGCATGAGTCCAGTCCTGGCCTGGTCCAGCCCGGCGCGGCCCCGGCGGCCCCGGCCCCAGAGTTCACACCTCCGCACTCACACAGGTGGCACGGCCCTGCGCTTCCCGTGGCCAGACTCTCACGTGGTGCCGTGCCGTGCCGTGCCGTGCCGTGCCGTGCCGTGCCGTGCCGTGCCGTGCCGTGCCGTGCCGTGCCGTGCCGTGCCGTGCCCTGCTCTACGTCCCGCTTTCCCAAAGGGGATCAGATTCCCGCGACGCGACGCCTTTGACAAGGCGACAACGAGTTCTCCTCTCCGGAGCCTGAGTCAGACAAACCCCTTCCGGTCCGGGTCCTGTCCGGCTGCTGCCGGCATTAGTCCCCGTCGTCGTGCGACACGGCTGCCTGTGCCTGCGCCACTGATAGCAGCGCGGGGTACACACGGCGACATGTGTGTGAGTGTGTGTGTGTGCGTGTGTGTGTGTGTGTGTGTGTGACACCCGGCCCGGCACAGATTTTTGGGTGGGAAAAAGAAGGTATCGATACGGAAATGACCCGAGACCCGAGGGCATCATGGCACGGTGCTCGCGCACGGTTTTGCCCCCCCCCCCCGCCCCGCCCCGCCCCGCAGTTGGACTCGCGGGAGTCGATAGAAATCAGCCCCTACGGGATCTCTCTGTCGGGCGACACGAAAATATAAGCGCGATGCACGAAAACGAGGAGAAGACGTGGGGAGAAAAGGGGTGAAAAACCAGAAGAAAACACCAAGTAGAGCAGGCGAGGACCCGGAGGCGAGGCCGGGAGCGGCGGGCACAGGTGGAGAAGGGGGGGGGGGGGACCTGTTGATAACACTCCGACTCCCCCGCCGAGCCACGCCACGGAAACGAGCGCGGCGGCTGATAAGATCCGGGAGGAGGCCGCGGAGAAGAAAAATAAAGAGGAAAAGCGGAGACAGAGACGGAGCCGAGCAGAGCCGAGCCGAGCCGAGCAGAGGGGAGCGCGCTGCGCTTTGTTTTCTGGAAGCGATGATCCTTCCCTGGAAACCGGAATATTTCACTGGAGGTGGTGGTGGCGGCGGCGGCGGCGGCGGCGGCAGGGCGTCACTCCAAAACGCGCGCCGCGCCCTGCGGGCTCGCGGCCGCGGCCCCACAAAGGGAAGGGGAAGAGGGAAGAGAAGAGAAGAGAAGGGGGTGGAAGTAAAAGAGGCCTTCAGTTTGCCTTCGTTGCAGCCGTCACCACCGCCGCACCGCAGGCTTTCAGCAGGAAAGAGATGCGGCGCTGTGCGTCCAGATTGGGCTAGAGCCGAGTCCGGAGGCCCGGAGCCGGAGCCCAGCGGCATGGCAGCCTTTGGCAGCCTTTGGCAGCCTTTGGCAGCCTTTGACAGCCTTTGGCAGCCTTTGGCAGCCTTTGGCAGCCTTTGGCAGCCTTTGGCTCCGGTCCGATCCGGAATGGGCACAATACGCCTGTGCCCCGCCGCCCCGCTCCTGATAATGCCGATAATCACCCTGGCGGATATGGACCAGGACCAAGACCGAGGGCTATAAGGGGTGATGTTTCTAATTGCCCTCTCTGCTCCCCTCGGCGCCAAACTGCCGGAATGGAACAGAACAGAACGGAGCCGCTCGTCGCACTGAGGACCCCCCCCCCCCCCCCCCCCTCCCCGGCGCTTTCAGACGGACTGCAACTCTTTCCTCCCCGCAGTTGTTATTACATAAAATATAAGGCGGCTGTTGGGGGCAGAGGAGCTGCGCTGCACCACCACCACTAAGGCAGACCGCAGCGCCGCAGCGGCGAGCGGAGGCGGGAGGAAGTAAGCGATCCGATTTGGTTGCCGGTGCACGGTGCATACGCACGTGTGGAAAGGCATCGCATCCCTGCCGCTGGCAGTGCCTTCTGCGCCCACAGCTTCCGTCCGCGGTGGGCGTGGATCCAGCTTGAGTAGTCGAACCAGAGCACACACACCGCAGCAGACGCATACCCCCCCCCCCCCCTTCTCTTCCCATCACCTAAAGCAGCGGGCCGGGGGCGTTGGGGAGGGGGGGGGGCGTCAGTCCTGCTGGCACTCCTGGCAGGCAAGGCGGTCGGTGGGCTGGCCGCTGGGCTGGCCACACGATATCAGATGAACGGGTTATTGAAACCGCATTAGCTCGAGATCGGGCCGGGCTGGGGGCTGGGAGCTGGCTGGGCCCTGCCCTGTCTTTAATAACCCGCGGCCACTGCAGCTGCAGCGCGAAGCGAAGCGAGCCGACCGCCACCGCCTGCGCAGCCATTGCCACCTCCGCTGCTGCTGCTGCTGCTGCTGCTGCTGCCGCCGCCGCCGCCGCTCCGAGCCAACAACATGCATCACCTTCGCCTCGCCTTGCCTCTCACTGGCCGAGCCCCGGACCGGCCGTTGCTCTTCACTCGCCTTGCCTTTAATGAGGGGGTTGCATTGATTGATTTCTTATGCAAGTAGCGAAAAAGGCACGGACTTGGCAGAGGCACAGCGAGCAGCGCTGGAGCAGAGAGCTCTGGGCTGGCCGAGCGGCGCCGAGCGGCCGCAGGAGTCCATCGGTACTTACAGTTGACGGAGAGGGTGACGGTGGTCTCCAGCTTGGTGTTCTCCGGCATGGCCCGGTTCCAGACGACGCAACGGTACGACGCGCCGTCGTCCGTCCTCGAGGCATTGACGGTCAGCACGGCCGAGGTGGCGGTGTCCCGCGACGCGCCGTTCTTGACGGCGGCCTCCAGGGGGTACGTGTTGCCCTCCTTGTACCATCTGAAACAGAACGGGAGAACAGAGAACGTTAGAGAGGGAGTTTCGGACTGCAGCAGGCGGCCGGGCGGGTTGCCGTCCCGCACCCCTCCAGCACCCCGCGCTCGGCCTAAACGGCCAGTTCATCATCATCTACCAGCCCAACCCATTGCCTCTCCAAGACTGGACGGCGAGGCGCTGATTGTCTCAGGGATGCCAAAACACGCGCGCACTGCCAACCCGGTGATTGGATCGATCAGATGGATGAGAGCAGGGGGTGAGGGTAAGGCAGGAGGGGGAGAGCGAGGCTGGGCCCAAGCGGGGCCCCAAGCTGGGCCGGCTCGGCTCTTTTAGCCCGCATTAAAACGCTGTGTCCCGTCCCGTCCCGAGCTTGTCCATCAATCAGGCTGACCAGCCCATCGCATCGCATCCTGCCCCACCAGGTGGAGAGGGGAGGGATGGCGACTGCTGCTAATCGATTCAGTTTGTTGGTTTGGCTTTCGTCGTCGTCGTCCCCTTCCTCTGGGAAGCTCGCAGCGGCCGCGCAGCCCCGACCACAGCAACAGGTGGCTGGGTCCGTGCCGGCCCTCGGCTACTTCCGCCTCCTGAACGTCGTAAAGCCCCTCTCCCTGGGATGGCTCAATCGGAGGAAACAAGCCTGACGGCCTAGGTACCACAGGAAACAATCAAGGCCTCGACTCACCTGATGACGGGGTCGGGGGAGCCGCCGGCGCTGGCGCAGGTGAGCTGCAGGGGTTTGCCCTCGGTGGCGACGGGCCGTGCGCCCGGCGACACGGTGGGGGCCTCGGGCGGGGTGAGCACCGTCAGGGCCACGACCTGCGAGTGCAGGTCCAGGCCGGAGCCGGGCGCCTTGACGCGGCACTCGAACTGCCCGTTGTCGCGCTCGTATGACACGTTGCTGATGAGAAGGTCGTAGCGGCCCTGGTCCGGTCGGAAGTCCAGGCGGTAGTTGGTGTCGAGCGGCGCCTCGCCGATGGCCACGTTGTCGTGCTTGCGGGTGTTGATCCTCAGCCAGAAGTAGGTGGGGTTCTGCTGCGCCAGGTGGGGCGCGAACCGGCACGACAGCGAGACGTCCTCGCCCTCGCGGGTGTCCTTGGTCTCCGGGACCGCGCCCGGGCTGGCAGCCAGCGCCACGGCCAGCAGCGCCGCCAGCGCGCCTGAAAGCAGAAGACAAAACCAAGGGTTAGACAATGCTAGAGAAGGGATGCGGCCGCGCTAGAGTCTGCTTTCCTTCATCGTGCCCGGACAGCACAGATGGGGATAGGACCTCTCCCCTCTTTTTTTCCAGTGCACCACCGTTGCTCATTAACGGAATGTCAGTGGCGTGGCGTGGATCGGCTCCACCCGCGCCTCGGGCTCCCGGGCCCCTCGGGGCCCCTGGGCCCCTTCCTACCTACAGCCGCCGTCACCCCGTTTGTCTTTCCTTTTCTTTCTACCTTTTCCTTTCCTTTTTTCTCTCCCCCTGCACCTTTCGCTTTTCTCGCGTCCCCGCTTCCCTTTGTCCAGTCCCAGTACGGCGTTGTCCAGCGACATAGCCGGAGGAGCCGGAGCCCCGGAGTCGGCCGCGAGTGCGCACTGCCGCACCGACAGCCTCTGAGGCAGCCAGCTCCAATTTGTTTTTTGGTCAGGCGAGACTTCTGTTGTATTATGACGGCATGCGGCGGTGCCTGCGAGGCTGCGTGCGAGGGAGGGAGAGGAGGGAGAGAGGAGAGAGAGAGAGAGAGCGAGAGAGAGAGAGGGAGAGGGAGAGGAGAGAGAGAGACAGAGAGAGAGAGAGACAGAGAGAGAGGCTAGAGAGAGAGAGAGAGAGAGAGAGAGAGAGAGAGAGAGAGAGAGAGAGAGAGAGAGAGAGAGAGAGAGAGAGAGAGAGAGAGAGAGAGAGAGAGAAGAGGGGAAGAGGGGGGGGGGAGGCAGGGAAATGATCCTCGTCACGGACGCAGCCCGCGTAGACCCACCGTGGGCTGCAGCCAGCGGGCGCAAAGGCAAAAAGTGTGCTCTCTTACTGCCGATCCGGTCCGGTCCAGTCCACGGGACCCAGCCACGCCCCGCCACGGGCTGGCCGCGTTGGCATGGGCGATGCCGGCGATGCGATGCAGGGCACACGGCAATGCGGCAAGCCCATGCCTACCGGCCGGACCGGCTTGGGGCGTGGCGGGGCAGCCGCGATCTGGATTCGATCTACGGCGGCCACCTCCAGAGTACCCCGTTCAAAACCCCGTCCGCATACCGACGCAGTGTAATGCCTAAATTTCGCATATTATTTCTAGACCTTTGCACGAGCCTCTGATCAGGCACACACACGCACACAAGCACCAGTACTTTCAGACCACGAAGATAAAGCGACGTTATATGGCCGCCAGGGACGCGCGAATCGCGACGAAGGCAGCAGCGAAAACCCACGGCGGATGCTGGCAAACCGATGGCAGACCAATAACTATCCGTCCGGTAAGGAGGAGAAACGTAATTCCTCCTTACTGCAGCGCAGCGATATGAAGGAGCGCGAGAGGGGAGGGGGGAGGGGAGAGGGGGAGGGGAGAGAGAGAGAGACAAAAATGAAGGGCGAAGGAAAGAGGGAGAAGGAAGAGAGGCCCCGGGCCGGTCTCTGGCAGGGCCTGAGGGGTCATCAACCAGCGCCGCGCTGCGCCGCGCCACGACACCACTCCACCCGGCCGGGAGCTAACAGACCGACCGGCCAGGGGCCCGGCCAGGGGCCAGGCCAGCGGCCAGGCCAGCCCCCCCCCCCCCCCCTATCCCCTTCCCGAGCCGAGCCAGAGGCGGGCCGGAGCGCGCTCTCTGCTGTTTGTATGCAAATTATTTAAGATGACGCGCGGTCCACGCAGACGCAGCGCGACGCGAGCGACGCCACGACGGCGGCCGGTCCCGGGTCCTCCCGGGGTCCTCCCTGGTGCCCCCACAGAGTGGGACACTCGCCGCAGAAACGGACGGAAAATGCGCAAAGTAGTGTCGGGACGGGCGCTGCGCGAACAGGGCGATGTGATTGCGATGATGGGGTCAGTGGGTCCGCGATGCATGTGTCCGCATCGGACACGCCCCCCCCCCCCCCCCCCCCCCCCTGGCCCCGACGACCGCTCGCCGCTTAGAGACGCTAAACGCCTGTTTGCCCCGGCATCAAACGCTTTTCGCCCCGCGCGCTCGCTCGCGCGCGCACATTGATTTGCGGTGGGAGAAAGTCGGTGTCGCTCGGCCCAGCGAGGTGTCCGGCTGCCCCACAAAAGCCCCCCCCCCCTTCCGGCCCCCGCCCGGCGGGTCCCCGCGCCGCCGACATTTCGTACGCACGATTAGGCGTCGCAGATAGGAAACGGGGGGATCCTTTTCTTACTCTTCCTGGCCTAGTTCCCCGCTGCCGTCGATGTGAGACAGGCCGGGCGCCTGGAGGGTAGGCAGCGCGCGTACACGGCAGCCGTGCGGGCTGGCCTACCCGGCCGGGCGCCTGGAGGGTAGGCAGCGCGCGCACACGGCAGCCGTGCGGGCTGGCCTACCCGGCCGGGCGCCTGGAGGGTAGGCAGCGCGCGCACACGGCAGCCGTGCGGGCTGGCCTACCCGGCCGGGCGCCTGGAGGGTAGGCAGCGCGCGCACACGGCAGCCGTGCGGGCTGGCCCACCCGGCCGGGCGCTCGCATGCGCGACGAGTCGCCCGGAGCCGCCCATGGGCGTTCGCGTGCACGACGCACGGCAATTCCGAGAACGAAACGTCACCGTGCCTCACGAGGCGGCCGAGGCGTGAACAGCGGACTGCCTGGCGTGGCGCACGAGGGTGCGTGCGCTGGGGCTTATTCATTCCGACACAAGTGGACCACGGCCCGTCACACACACACACACACACACACACACACACACACACACACACACGCGCGCGCGCAAACGGGTTTAAGGACGGCTGCTGCGGCAGCAACGGCCGCAAACTGCACGGTGAGACCGCCACACCAGCAACTGCAGCAACAGCATCCGAGTCCCGCTGCGTCACTACTCCCGATATCGCTCTTGAAAGCGACCACAGCATCAGCGAGAGCGAGAGAGAGAGAGAGAGAGAGAGAGAGAGAGAGAGAGAGAGAGAGAGAGAGAGAGAGAGAGAGAGAGAGAGAGAGAGAGAGAGAGACGGGTACAAGCACGAGATGGACAAGAACGACGAGTACAAGGCGTCGGTAGGGCCGGCGTTGTTTTGTCCACTACTTCGTTATGTTATTATTTTCCTTTTTCTTCTGCCTGGCCCTGCGGCCCCAGCAGCAGGCAGCAGGCTGGGCTGGGCCGGAGCAGCAGCAGGAGGGTCAGGTCGGCCATGCTTCGCGTCGTCGTCTTTTTATTCCTTTTACAAACAAGTCGAGCTGTCGGTAGTCGTGGGCCCGGGCCGGCAGCAGCGGCAGCAGCGGCAGCAACGCGGGGCCCGGCCTGGCCAGGCCAACCCCCTCACAAGACTACCTAAACATTGACGCGGCTTTAAAAAGTTTTAGGTCCGTCGTGCCGTAGGCCGGGCAGAGGCCGGGCTGAGGCTGGGCTGAGCCATGAGCCCGACATGACCGGACCGGACCTAGCACGACCGGCTGCGTCCCATCCCGACGGCCGGCAGGTGCAGCCGGCTTGGCTGGCTGCTGCAGCTCGCGAACCGTTATGGCAGCGCGCGGCCGGGCCCCTGTCACACACACACACACATACACACACACACACACACACAATCTCACACACACACATGCAGCAGCGGAGCCGCGCGGAAGGAAATTCAAATCCTCGCGGCTTGGCCTGGGCTGGGCCGGGCTGCAGAGGAGACTTGAACGCCCGCGCGCGACGCAGAGTTCTTTTCCTTTCCACATCTGGCCGCGGGGCCTCCCTGCCCTCCCGCAGCCATCGCCCGCGGCCCGATTCGATAAAAAGGTAGCCTCGCGCCGGGTCACCAGAGTCTCCTCTACACTGCCACTGCCGCTGCCGCCGCTGTAGGCGTTGGGAGTTTGGAGTTGGGGCACGTTTCCAGAGGTGTTTCCGGACGAAAACAAATGAAACAGTCGGGGCCCGGCGTCTGAGTCCGTCCGTGTCCAGGCCCGCAGCCCGTACACGGTACACGCTGCACGGCCAGTGTGGTCAATCGGACACGCCGCAGGCACCGCAGGCGAGCAGCTTCAAGTCCATGTATATTTGAAAACACGCACTCGGGCGGCCGTGCCAGAGGGCCGTGTGTGTGTGTGTGCGGGCAGAGCCGGTGCATGTGTGAGTGCAGCGAGCGGCGGCCATCTTGAGAGAAAAAGGAGAGAAGGGGAGCGACGGAGCTACCTGCGGCCGGCACCGCCCACATGACTTGTTGGCGTCCAGCCCGCGCGCAGCCAGCCAGCCGGGGCAGGCAACCTCTCCATTTCCAGGCAGGCCGCCGGACCGAGCAGCCAGCCAGCCTGGCAGACACCTGCATCCTACGAGACTCTGCCCCCCCCCCCTCCTGCTGCCACTGCTGCCACCGCTACCCAGCAGCGCTACCAACTGTTGCGCACCGGATGCAAGGCAGAGAACCACACAGGTTGCCTACCCGCGCCAGCCACAGAAAATGCACACCAATGAATGAATGAATGGATGAATGAATGAATGGACGGGTGAACGGTCCATCGTCACTGCCGCTGGGGTTATAGAAAAACGCGTCGTGCGCCCCCTGTTTTCCTCTCCAAACGAACCTCAAGTGGGCATGACGTAGACACGAAATGCAACAGTCACGGCCAGCCAAATGACACGACAGAGCGGGGCTGTGCGGGGCGGGGCGGGACAGCTCTCCGAGCACGCAGCGCACGGCTGCCTATCGTCCCCTTACAGCCAAGTCAAACAAACGCTCAATAACGCCTAATTGAAACGCGCAGACAACGGAGGACAGAAAACGAGGACTTGAACCCGCGGCTGTGGGGCCGCGGCGAACGTGTGTTTATTAAGGAGTCCCGGCACGGACGGCGCTGTGTCCCGGCCACTTCCGGCGGGGGTCCGGCGGGGGTCCTGCGCCTGGCGGAGGGCCACCATGAGGGCGCCCGGCGTGTCCTTTGTCTGGCGCCCGACCGCAGACCCCGCGTCATTTCGCTCGCCCCGAAGCCCGAAGCGCCGCCCCGCTGCCCTGCCCTCCCGGCACACCGGCAGGCTGCTGCCACAGCGGGAAATGCCTATTATGTACGCAACGGCCGCCCCACCTTGGAAGACGGAGGTAAACAACGAAAAAGGAGGGCCGGGGCCGGGAGCGGGGAGGGAAATGCACACAACGTTGTGGCGCGATGGCCGACGGAGACGGGCCGGCTCATTCGCAATAACATGATTCCGGGCGACAAGACAGGAAGCCCCAGCGTCAGCGGCCCCCGCCAGGCCAGGCCGGGCTCCCACGCCGCACTCTCGGCCCGCTGATGTTGTTCCTGTTCCCCCTGGACTCCAGCTCGGCCGGGGCGGCCGGGGCTGCAGCCTGATGGCCTGCACGTGCACGTGCACGCAGCAGGCTCGCGGTGCGTTCCCGTTAGGACTACCACCCAGGCGCATAGGCAGGGGGCCGGGCCGGGGGCCGGGGGCCGGCGGGTTCAAGGTTCAAGCCCGCTCTCTGGCATCGATAAAAGTGAAGACGGGGACGTGCAGCCTCGGCAGCGGCCGCGGCATCATCTGGGATGCCACCAAGCGGGGCCACCGCCATACCAATCAAGGTTCAAAAATCTACCCCGCGCGCAAAAAATAAAATAATGACACTAAATAAATAAAAAGCCACGGCGCTCGCATTCACAGCCCTTTACAACGGCCAGTCCCGTTCCGTCTTTCGGACGCCCTTACAGGAAGGCCCACCAAGCCCTCCCCTCTTCCCTTGTCAGCGTAATCGGCTCGGGACATCGCCGTGGGCTCCGCCGTGGCCACCACCACCACGGCAGCGCTCCCACACTCCGCGAGTGTCAAAATTCGGCGAAACGAGACTACCACGACCGGGGGTGGGGGGGGGGGGGGATGGGGGACCGGAAATGCTGACCGCGCTCTGGACAGGCCGCGGCGGGCGGGCGGGGGGATCCCCGTCAGCGTCCACTTCCCTCCCCCTCCAAATGCTGACAACATGCCGCCCAAACGAAACGCGTTTGCTGTCCGCTGTGAAAATCAAATCCCACAACATGCGTGATACCAGAGCGTGTCCTTTCCCTTCCCTTCTCCCCACCCACATGACCACGTGTGTCGCGTCGCGTACGACACGCCGGACACCACACACGCGCACAACACACAGCGGCATTAAATCAAACAAAAATAAAAGTTTTTAAAAAATACACGAAAAGCTGCACACTGAAATGATTTACTGCCGCGTCATGAATCACGAACGAAATTTTCTCCCATCGCAGAGTGTGTCTGTGTGTGCGCGCGCGAGTGTGTGCGTGGTCCAAAGGCCGCGGAGGACAGCACCGGTACACACACACACACACACACGCAGGGAAGGGGGTGCACGCACACACACTATATGCGGGAGAGTCACGGCGCGCTAAAGAAACACGACCAAGACGGGCAAGTAGTTAATTCTCCTGACAAAGCGGTGACTCTCTGGTCCGAATATAAACCGTCGTCGTCAGAACGCACAAATGAATAGAGAAACACCGGAGAGGAATACTGTATCGACATACACACACACACACACACACACGCACACACTGTCTCTCTCTTTCTGTCTCCCTCCCTCTCTCTCCCCTCTCTCTCTCTCTCTCTCTCTCTCTCTCTCTCTCTCTCTCTCTCTTTCTCGTCGTATTCATTGCACGTCGAACCTTATCTGCATATTAAGACCGGCCTAATGACATCGGCTTTTGCTTCCACTGTCCGCAGTCGGCTGAAATAGATAGATAGATAGACGCTGACCTGGAGCTGACGGATAGCAGCGCGCGGCTGGTTCGGGTCTTTCGGCAACAGCAGCAGCGCGTTCCCACAGCACAGGGCCACACCGCAGGAGCAGCACGCCGCTGCCGCCGCCACCGCCGCCGCCGCAACCATAGCCGCTCCAAAATTTTCTCACAGCAAAGAGATCCTCCTCCTCCTCCTCCTCTTTCTCGTCCTCGTTCGCCTTCTCCAGGAGTGACAAAATACTGACGCAACGCCGGGCCACGCCTCTTGCTATTCAGCGGAAAATAAAATCGGGATTCTCACGACGGTCAGAGCAGCTCGTCAGCAGCGCCGCGGGCCGGGTCGGACAATGACTGTAGTGCATGCTGCAGCTCCAGGGTGAGGTCACACCACACCGCACCACACCCGGCCTCTGACACCCGAACTCCCCCGCGGGGCCGCAGGAACATCCTTCGCGGCGGGGGCTCCCTCTCCCCATCGGGGGACTCCATACCGCGGGGCCCCCAACCCCCGGGGAGCGACCGACACCTCGAGAAACTCAGGTAGCTTCGAGTGGAGAAGCAGCGGCAGCGGCAGCCCAGGCGTCGCCAAATCGACGTGCAGGTCATATATTTCTCTGGGCCGGTGTGTCGCACTCAGGGCCTCTGGCAGCCCAGCCCAGCATCTGGCTCCGTCCTCTCCCGGCTTCGGCTGCTTCGCAGAGAGAACGCCCACTTTCTGGAAGCCCCCTTGCATCGCCTCGGCTTCGCCTCGCCTCGAAAGCGCCCCGTGTGATATTAGAATTTACGACTTTGGCAATGGCGGCGAGTCGCCCTGCGCCCCGCGACCGCTCCGGACCGGAGCTCCGGGGCGGCAGCAGCGGCAGCAGCGGCAGCAGCAGCAGCGGCAGCAGTCGGTGTTCTCGGAAGGCAGCGGACACGCCGAGGACGACAGGACTCGCCATGGGCCCAACCATGGGCCCCGCCATGGGCCTCACCGCTGGACGTGGACATGTCACCCCCCCGCAGACATTTCATGTCATTTCCATAAAAACGCGGGTCGTGCTTGGAGCCGTGTCTCGCGGGGGTGAGAGCAGGAGCAAGGCACCTTGCTAACCCGGATAAGAGTGAGGGAGAAGGAGCATACTTTAATTATCCCGGGCACCACCGCTCGGCAGCTCGGCAGGGCGTGGCGGTGAGGGGCGGAACCAGCGGGGGGGACACGAAGGGGGACCCGAGGGAGCACCGCAGTGAGGCCGGCCAGGGCCAAGGGCTCACCAGAACCGATTCCTACCATTTTTTCGGACCGTCATTTGTCGGACTCGGTGCACCGCCCGCCCCGCTCCGCCCCGCTTCGATCGTCCGACATCTTTCTAGACTGCCACCAAAAAACCACACGCCAGACACCAGAACGAAAATAGATGGAGCGGAGGGCGTCCGAAACGGGAGGGGCTCAGCAGAAAATAAAGGAAAAGGGGAGCGAGAGAGCGAGCGAGGCAGACAGAACGGACGGCGCAAAATATGCAAATTCGAGCGAGTGAGGTCCGCCACCCGCCTCGCACCCGCCGCCAACAGGTAGGTGGCATTACCAAAACAGATAACGGCCCCGCTAAAATGCAGCACCAACACCACTCTCCGGGTGTGTTGATTACTCGCTGATAAGCACCGACCCTGGCCTCGCCGGAAACCGAAATGATCAACACTTAACATTCACGATTCCCCGGAGCCGCCCCCGGCTGCCGCCCCCGACTGGCTCGGCCACACGCGCCTCGACCCGTAGTTCGCAGTCCGCCCTGCAAGGTTCGCCCGCTGGTGTGCCTGCATACGCTTCCCATTTCATTCAATTTCATCCCCCACTTCCCCCCGCTGGCACTCAGTTTCGGCTGTGGCCCACATGAAGAATGGCATGCAGAAGGAGGAGGGACAACCGGTGGGTGCCCCGATCAACCACGGACCCGACCAGCCCGCTGCAGCGCCCAGCCCAGCCGAGCGTCCACCCACGCAAACATGGCAACGCCCATTGTCGCCAGGCCCCGGCAGCCACGGCAGGCCCGATCCTCCACCTTTTTGTCAGGGGGAAACAGGCTCGCCTGCGACACCTCTCCCGCTCCAGCCTTGGCTCCAGCGGCTCCAGAGGCTCCAGCCGAGCGTCGGCTTGGAAATCGACGAGGGACGCCTACTTGACTTGGGCCCTGGCCTGGGTTCGGCTCGGCTCGGCTCGGCTCGGCCCATTGTCCCCCTCATCCTCATCCCGACACAGTGTCACGCGATCTCTCCAGGCCCGCGGGGGTCCGCGGGGCCCCGCCGGCACCCCACCCACTCCCCCATCCTTTCAAATCATTTCTGCTCGTCCTCTCACTAAATCAGCGTCCAGGTGACACCGACGGCCGGGCGCCCGGCCCGGCCCCGCCACGCAGGGCCGCCGTCAGTGGCGCAGCCCGCGACCCGCCGCCGCCGTCCACGACGTCACCGAAAAGCATTTTAACGTCGCCCATAACGGCCGATAGAGGGCGCGCCTGAGTGGACGGCGCGAGATTAGAGGAGCGCTCTCCTCTCGAGTCCGGCCGGGCCGGCTCATTATATGACCGCCGTCGTGGAGAGGTCCGCGTCGTAAAACGCGTCACCGTTGACACAGATACCCCGGCCGGATCGGCCCGGCCCGGCCCGGCGGCACAGCCTGTCCTGTCCCGTGTGACACGGGATGCTCCCAGGACTACCGGATTCCCCTATAAAACCGGCAGTATAAACACGCGGCCAGGACCACGGGCAGGTGGAGGCGGGGCGGCACAGTCTCTGGACCGACGGACGGACCCTCCGGCCCGAACCGAAGGCGGGGAGGGAAGAAAGGACCCTCCTATGCCGGCCGCACAGGGCCGGGGAGGGCTGGGCCAGGGCTCGGCCGGGGAGGAATGCAGCCATCGCATTTCACAACACGTATCCCACCTGTGCCGCAGCCCCCAAACTGGAACCAACAAGATAAATAAAACGAGACGCCCCGAGGGGCCCGGAGGGGGCATATAGGAGGGTGCAACCAGGCCGTCGACACCCCATCCCGGACCCGGGGCTCATCGCCATGGCCAGGCATCCCACCGGCATTATAAGGGCCACGGCGTCCCGGCCCGATCATTACCACAGCACCGCTCGTTCTTGTTTTTCACGCAACACCCCGGCCTCTAGACCCTACGTGTGTGCGCGGGCGTGTGTGTGTGTGTGTGTGTGTGTTTGTGCCCCCCGATGAATCTCCTCTCTGATTGGGGGATCAGCACCCCCGGGCCCGAGCAGCCCGGAGGGCGTGGAGGCACTGCCTTTACATTTACATCATCGCCGCTGAGAAGGTGTTGCGCACAGTCCTGGGCGGCCGAGCGGCCGGCGCCCGTACGGCACAGCAGCCCCTGTTGGCGTGGGAGCCGTCGGGGGCCGTGTGGCCGTGTGGCCGTGTGCCGCGTGGCCTCGGCCGCGCACGTGACACCACGCCGATCAGAGCGCTGCGGGGGCGGCAGTGGCAGCGGCCAGCCACGCTCCTCCTCCTCGGCCCGGCTCCGCTTTTCCCCGAAGACGGCGTCTGATGTGTCAGTCTCGGCGATGAGTGCCTTGGAATGATAATCATGTCCGCCGTCCACGTCGTCGTCGTGCGATCGCCGGGCCCCGGCCTGCTGTTCGACGGGGGGCTCAAGCGGCTCTCCCCCGGCCGTCGTACCCCCTCGGCGGCGGCCGCGTCACGCCATCGGGAAATTATATTGTATCGGCATGAGAACGGCGGCGGCAGCGTTCGGCACACAATGGCGACGGCAAAACACACGCAAATAACGTCGTCGTCGGGGCCTTTGTCGTCGGCTGGCCGGCCGAGCCGAGCCGAGCCCGCCCGGGTACTGGTCGACGGCGTTGACGCTGACCTACGGCACCGCACCGGCCTCGGTGGCGCCAGCGCGCACTGCCCTATCCACCCACTACACCGACCGCCACGCCACACCCCGCCGGGCGTACGGCCGCGGGCGCCAGGGCCGGACCGGTCCGGTATAATTTACGCCCCGGACGGGTTCTCACACCGACGCAGCCCGCGCGGACTCGCCTCTAGGCAACCCGCGCACCGCGACGGGCTGCGTGAGGACGTATGTGTGTATGTGTGTGTATGTGTGTGTGTGTGTGTGTGTACTCCTGCAGGGGCGGGGCGCTGCATTTGGCGCACGACGACCAATCAGGCGGCAGAACCGCCCCGCGGACCCCAATTTTACATATAAAGCAGACCCATCATCATGATCATCATCCTTATTCGCCTTGTTTTAATCTCGTTTTAACAACCAACATATCTTTTTATGACACACGTATTTCCCTCCCCTGTAAAAAGCCTTTTCCGCGAAAAGAGGCGCCGTCGCGTTATCGCTCCGGGAGGTCAATGCCAAAAAAACATGTGCGCGGCCGAACCGCATGCATACATACATACTGTACATACATATATACATACACATACGGACAGAAGACAGCCCGGCCAGACCTGGTCCAGCCGGCCGCGAGAGCGAGAACAATGCCCGGCTGGTCCACTCTCACCCCGTCCGACCCCGCCCCGACCCGCCCGCCTCGCCGAGTCCGAACCGGGCTCGGGGCTCAAATGATAGGTATTACTGGGCACACCGCAGTACAAACACGGGCCGCGGGCGCGGGCTGGGCAGGACCGAGGGCCGTGAGCCGTCACCGTGTGTCGACTGTCGACTCCGATCGATCATCTGTCATCAGAGAGAGAGAGAGAGAGAGAGAGAGAGAGAGAGAGAGAGAGAGAGAGAGAGAGAGAGAGAGAGAGAGAGAGAGAGAGAGAGAGAGAGAGAGAGAGAGAGAGAGAGAGAGAGAGAGAGAGAGAGAGAGAGAGAGAGAGAGAGAGAGAGAGAGAGAGAGAGAGAGAGAGAGGGGGGGGGGTGGAGAGCGACGAACACTACTTCTGGTGGGCCCTATTTTCGCGTGTGCAGGGGAGAAAGGGAGACAAGAGTCGGGTTAAGAAAGAGAAAAGCAGCAGCACAGTGCGGTCGTTTAATGATGTGAGAAAATGACGACAAGGCTGCGTATATCATAATTATGCACCAAACCGCGCGGGCAAAAGTGTACCGGAAACGGGAGGGGGAGGGGGGGGGCAGAGGAGGGCTGACTGCGTGCGAAAATACAGCAGCGCGACGCACATGAATCGCTGAATACATCTCTCACACACAACAAAGGGCCTTCTTGTGTGAAAATCACTCCTCGTGCTGCACTGCACTGCCCCCCTCCCTCCTTTCGCCCACTCTGCCCTGCTCTGCGCCCCCTTTCCAGCCCGGCGTTCATACTGTATTCTCATACTCGCGCGCAGACTCATTGTTTACCGAAGTGCCGTCGTGTATAATATCCGGAAACAGCGCGGTGGGACGAGGTGCGCGGGACGGGGTGCGGGACGTGGTACACACCCCGGGGAGGGGAAGTGGGCGCAGCGCAGCGCCGTGTGGTACAGTTTTATAAAGTGGCAGAACACGAAGACGGCGGCGGCGGCGGCGGAGGAGCGGCTTTTGCATTTATACGTGCACAAAATAACAGCGGCTTTTGCAGCTCCTTGCCGGCTACAGTACTTTGTCCGCTGTGCGTGTCGATAAGGCCTGCTTTTACGTCCGCGCACGCACACTCACCCGCCCCGTCCTGCCCCGCCCCGCCCCGCCCCGTCCGCCGGCGTCCGCAATCCCACGGCCTCCCCGCCGAACCCCCGCGGACCGGGCCGGGGCTCCAGGGCGACCACCCATCCTTATCACGGCCGCACCGGGACCTGGCGACACTCGGAAAGGGTAACGCGTCCATTTAGGGCCGGCCCGACCCAGCCCGTCTGAGACCCGCGCCGAAAACTCCCCCGGAGCCCCGGAGGCTGAAGGACCAAGGCCCTTCGTCCGTCCATACCGAGACGGCGACCGGGCCGGCGGGGTCCGCGGAGGCCTGACTCACTCCTCACTCCTCCCATTCCCTGCCGCTGGACCACAAAGGTCAAGGCATTCACAAGCAGCCCGCGTCCCGCACCGTCCCATCCCATACGATCTGTCCTGGCCCTCATGTCCGCCGACTCGGCCCGGTCGCGGCCCGCGGGAGCACAGGCAGTGCCTTACCTCGCCGCCAGAGCGCGCCGCCGCGCCCCGGCGCCGCCATAACGGCGGCGGTACAGCTGCGCAGCTGCAGGAGGAGGGGCGGCTACACACCTGCAACACACACAAAAACAACATCATTAGGAGACGGCACGGTACGGGGTCCTGGCTTCGCATACTAACCAGCCGTGTCTGGAATGACAATAATACTTAGGTCGCAGCCTCCCTCCCTCCCACACTAATATCCGCCGGGGATATCAATTATTGGCAATAATCAATGCCAAGTCCGCTCGCAAATCGCATTTCTGTCCCGTCTTGTGCCTACCTCACCCGCCTACGCCCCCCCCCTCTCTCTCTCTCTCTCTCTCTCTCTCTCTCTCTCTCTCTCTCTCTCTCTCTCTCTCTCTCTCTCTCTCTCTCTCTCTCTCTCTCTCTCAGTATCTATCTATCTTACTGGACCGGCCAGGAGCAGCACGCTGGGCTAGAACCTTTCACCGCTAATGCCAGACTAGTTTTTTTTCGTTTTCTTTGCCCCGGCTATATTTTTTATTCCCGACAGTGTCCGCCTCACCCCGCCTCTGCTGCCGGGTTGGGCCCCGCTGCTGGGCTGGGGCCACTCCAGTCCGCTCCGAGCCGGAGTACTTTAATTGCTTTTCGTACTCATTACGGACAGAGACGGGACCAGGTTACTTGCGGCCAAATGTATTACCAGGAAGCCCCCCCCCCTCCCCCCTCCAAGCCACGCACCGCGCTCGGGCCATCTACGGCAGCTCAGCCTGCGGTGCACCAGTGCAGCTGCATATGGTACAGCCCGCTGCAAAAGCGGTCTCAAACAGCCTGATACGTAAGTTAAGTACACTCTCGTCTTGCCGCGCGTACAGCTCTCCTCTCCTCTCCGTGCCGGGAAGATATCGCTTTCACGAGGCCCCCGATGAGGAGCCGAGCCGGCGGCGATAAGCAGCGAGGCCAGCGAGGCCACCGACGACACCGCGGGGGCCGTCACTGGGCTCGGCTCCTCCGGGCTCCTCCGGGCACCTCCGGGCACCTCCGGGCTCCTCCGGGCAGCCTCGGCTCAACCAGATGGGGCTTCCCTTCCCTTCCCTTCGCCTCTCCTCTCCCTTCCCCGGCTTCACACACGCGTGCCACTTTCCACCGGCACAGGTACGAGCCGAGCACTCCGGGGCCCTCCGTGAGAGTCGAGCCGGGGCCCCGCGGACTGAGCCGAGACGGCGGCGGCGGACGCAACGGGTCATCCTGCCCTAAGGGCTGCCGCGGCCTGCCGGTGACTCCGGTCCGGGCCAACGACCAGCTGGGCCAGGACCGGGACCAGGACCGGACGGGGTGACGTTCCGGGATCGATGAAGACGGCGAAGAGCGCGACGGCTCTTCGAGAACAAGACGGAACAACGCGGCCACCTGTCGGCCGTGTCGGGCATGGCGGCTGTGGCGGCTGCGGCGCCTGTAGAGGTGCGCACACATGCTATGCCGTGTCGCGACCCTGACCATTGTGCCAGTGCCAGCGGCGCCAGCGCTCGATATGGCCAGGCCGGCCGGCCAGGAATGCCGGGCCGAGGCGCGTGCGGCGCAGCGCAGGCCGCGAGCTCGGCGCTAACCAGCCGCGGCAAACACCACCGGACACCATCCGAGCCCGGAGCGGTAGCGCCGGGTGGGTAGGCAGCGCCGGCCTGGTACACCATGCCTAGGCATCGTGTACCCCCGGTACACCACGCCTAGGCATCGCGTACCCCCGGTACACCATGCCTAGGCACCGTGTACCCCCCACCGCCGATCGCAGGGGGTACACCATGCCTAGGCATCGTGTACCCCCGGTACACCATGCCTAGGCACCGTGAACCCCCACAGCCGATCGCAGGAGGGTACACCATGCCTAGGCATCGTGTACCCCCGGTACACCACGCCTAGGCATCGTGTACCTCCGGTACACCATGCCTAGGCACTGTGTACTCGCCACTAGACCCTTGCTTATTTTGCCAATTTGAGAAATCTTAAGTGTTCCACCGTGGAAAATATCCCTTTGGGTGTCGTTTTTCGAAAAAAGATTGTCCGGTCCCAATATTACTTTATTAAGTGCTGACGCGGAGGGCCTAGATCAGGTCATTAGGGTCAATGTTAATGTACAAAGTTTTGGACCGAAATTTTTTTTCTTGACAACCGATGAAGTTAGAGTTCTTTTAGGGTAGAAATTAGGTCCGTTTTGGCGTATCTTTTTCAGTTTTGGTTGTGGGATATTATGTGTATGCCACAAAGAGCTTTGAAATCAGATTCAGCCTCCACGGTACACTGAATTTTCCATAAAGACGTTACAAATTGTGGTAAAAGCATGAAATTTTGTGGAGTGATTCCTAAGACCTACTAAGAAAGCCGATACTTTTCGACTAGATAAGTTCCTGGGTGCGTATAATCGTTCGAAACAAAAAAAAAAAAATATCAGAAATAGCCGCAAGAGGACACCCATTTAAACTTATTTCTTTCTTGCTTTGTTTTGGGTTTCTCCTGATAGGAGTAGGTAGGCGCGGAAGCCGATTTCGTAAGGTTTTAACCTTTGGGAAAAAGATGTCAGACCGAGATTTGTTTAAGATATGGATAACAAATTTCATCAGTGTGTTCACAGCGTTCAAAGTTGAACAGGGCTTAACCAAACGTAAGAGTTGCTCAATCGTTAACACGACCCCAAATTCGTGATTAGCGGTACGAACTTACCCGAAAAAGAAATTTGATGCGGAGGGGACAACCACTCATTTAAAAAGTGTACACACATTTCAGGATTTCGTCGGATTACACCCCGTGGTTTTCGTTAATTTTCGAATTTTATTGCTTTTCTGGCCATTTCAGCCTGTGTAAGTGCTATTTTTCGGCATGAAGTCCAAGTCCAACCTCAAATTCGCAATTTTTATCAATTTCTTTTTAAAAATTTCTAGAATTTTGTACACATGATTACGCCAGTGATTCGCCCCTCGTTTGATGCCCTTTTTTCGACAACTTTTGATGTGCCTGTTCAATGCGTTCAATATTTGAACACTGTAGTGCCCAACGAAAGTTCCAGCGCGATCGCCCATCAGTCCCATCACTGTTGTAATCTCAAACACACATTCAGATGAGCCTTCCAGAACAGCACAGAAGGTGGCGAAATGATGAGCAATAAGATATCTCGGTGGCCACTGTTCTATTCAAGACGATAAATCGTCCTAAATTGACCACAGGATGTTCGAAACCAGTGGGTGTCCTCTTGCGGCTATTTCTGATATAACTTCATTTTTGTTTCGAACTATTATACGCACCCAGGAACTTATCTAGTCGAAAAGTATCGGCTTTCTTAATGGGTCTTAGGAATCACTCCACAAAATTTCATGCTTTTACCACAATTTGTAACGTCTTTATGGAAAATTTAGTGTACCGTGGCGGCAAAATCTGATTTCAAAGCTTTTTGTGGCATACACATAATATCCCACAACCAAAACTGAAAAAGATACGCCAAAACGGACCTAATTTCTACCCTAAAAGAACTCTAACTTCATCGGTTGTCAAGAAAAAAAATTTCGGTCCAAAAATTTGTACATTAACATTGACCCTAATGACCTGATCTAGGCCCTCCGCGTCAGCACTTAATAAAGTAATATTGGGACCGGACAATCTTTTTTCGAAAAACGACACCCAAAGGGATATTTTCCGTGCGCACGCCGTGCGGGCTGCCTAACCTCACTTCCGCAGGCGCCGTGGGTGTATCTCATATAACGGGTTTGTGAGCGGTCCCCACTCAGCGTCACAGAGGCGACGAAGACGCTTTCTTCCCTCGTAAACGGCGCCTGCTGGCATCTTCATGGTCCTCACTGCCTCTAGGATGAGGAGTGAAAGGATCTCTCTCGCTCTCTCTCTCTCTCTCTCTCTCTCTCTCTCTCTCTCTCTCTCTCTCTCTCTCTCTCTCTCTCTCTCTCTCCCCACTCTCTCGTCTCTCTCTCTCCCTCTCTCTCTCTGCTCTCTCTCTCTCTCTCTCTCTCTCTCTCTCTCTCTCTCTCTCTCTCTCTCTCTCTCTCTCTCTCTCTCTCTCTCTCTCTCTCTCTCTCTCTCTCTCTCACACACACACACACACACACACACTCTCGCTGCACTGAAGGGCCGCGCCAGCCTCCTCGATACGGCGCCGATATGCAGTCGGGCGAATCTCTCCCCGCGCGTGAAATCGTGGCGTGGCGTGGCGTTGGCGCGCCGCGGTGCTATCCCTCAATGAACGTGTAGTAGTAGTAGTAGTAGTACAGTAACGGAGGAGTGGCAGTGGTGGCGGTGGTGGTGGTACGTAGTGGGGAAGAAAGCAATTAGATATCACCATACCACCGCGGCGGGCACAGCACGGCGTGCCGAGTATGTAAGGCGGTGGCCGTGGCCGTCGAGCCTGGGCACAGCGCGGCGTGGCGGCGGCGGCGAATGCGGCGACTCTGGGCCGGCTGGGCTGGGCCGGGCCCCTCCCCTCTCCTCTCCTCTCACACATGGGTGGGGCCGCGACACCGACCCAATAACCTGGATGCTGAGCGCGCTTCGCTCTCGGGCCGCGCCATGTGGTCCACCACAGCAGCAGCAGCAGCAGCAGCAGCAGCAGCAGCAGCAGCAGCACTGACATCTCTCACCGCCATCCCGTCCCGTCCGGGCGATGACGAATCATCGCCATCATCATCACCGCGCAAGGACCAGCAAGACAAACTAGAAGAAAAAGCTCCCCGCGTGTATATAAAAGAGCGAAGCAAGGGGGGGGGGGAGGGAAGGGGCGATTACGGAGCGATTGCGAGCGCCGTGATAATAGCGGTAGGCGCCAGGTGAAAGGGATGGGAGGGGAAGGGAAGAGGAACGGGAGGGGAAGGGAAGAGTGCTCGGTGCGGGCAGACGACGGACGCAACGCGATACTCCGAGCTCGCAGCTCTTCTCGGCGGCGTTGTTGTTGTCGTCGACAATGGCCGAGGGCCAAGTGCTGTGCTGCGCTGAGCTGTGGCGCCGCAGACGTAACACGCAGTACTCGTGGCGGATTACCAGAGCTGTCCGCTCCGCGGTGTTGGAGGGCCCGGCCTGCCGCCTGCCGCCTGGCCCTCGCCGGGCTCCGCGTCGTTGGGAAATAATTATTGGGGCAACAAAAGGCTTGACTCGTTTGCTAACGAGGTGCCGGGCTGCAAGCCGGCTGGCAAATAGTGTGCCAGCCCAGCAGTAGTAGGCGCCAGTGCAGCCAGCGGCGGCGGCAGCAGCAGCAGCAGCAGCAGCAGCAGCAGCAGCAGCAGCAGCAGCCGGCCACCGGGACCGTTTGCTCTGATAAGGATCGGCTCGGCTCGGCGCCTTGCCTTCGCAACAGGTGAGCCCCATTGGTGGGCATCGGCGGGCCGGCGGCGGGCAGCGCGTGCACAATGCACACCGCGGGCACGCCGCGGCACGACCAGCCACACACCACCACTGCTGCCCTTCACAAAGTACGTAGCACCACCAGAGCGGCATCAGCGGACCGATCGTTTGCAGTGTAGGCGCGCACGCTCACACACACACACACACGCACACGTTGCTGGCTATCGCCTATCGCCTGGCTGCGGGGCCCTGCTGCCTGGCCGGGCACCGCCTATGGGCTCCGCCTATGGGCCCCGCCTTGCTGCGCCTCCAGCCAGAATGACTGCTATTGATGGCGTCAGCGATATCACGGACACCGACGGACACCCCGGCCGGCAACGAAATAACACCGTGCGCGGCCGGGGCCGGGGTGACCGGGCTGACTGCCGACACCGCTACGTGCGGAGGCCGGCGGCCGGCCAGAGGAATGCATCGCGCGGCCCGCAGCCCTACTGTGTCCCGGGGCTGCCTACCCTGCAGGGGGACGGACGGGGAGAACCCGGTCATGCCAGCGACCTTTCCCTTCCCTTTCTCCCCTGTGCACCCCTTCCCCCCCCCCCCCCCCGCCACCACCCGCCCCCGCGTAATAAGCCATAAGAGCGGCGCGCCAGCCGCCAGCCTGCCGCCTGCTGTCCGGTATGACCGGGCCGGGGTCTGACGGCTCCGCGCCACACACACACATACACACACACACACACACACACACACACACACACACATAATCGCCCGGCGCAAAATGCCAAGCTCTAAGAAGGCTTACGTCGGCTAAACGGCTCGCTCGGCACACTATACTACACTGCCATGGTGTGTGTGCGAGCGCGCCCGCGGTGCACCGCGGTGCAGTCACACAGAGCGGCCCCGCGGCGAGGTCAGCCGAGGCCAGCACACTGCCCCTACCCGGCCGGCTATACGGCGCAATGCCATACCCGCTGCGTGTCGTCGCCGTGCTGGTGCACTGTGGCGCCACCTGCAGCACCACCAACACCACGTCGTCGTCGTCGTGCCGCCCAAGGACACGCGGGCATCATCATATCCCGAGGCGCGCGGCGGGCGGGAAAAAAAATTGAAAGCTCACAAACGACAGATGACACGAAATGGGCGCGACGACCCTCAGCGTCGACAGCCGCGGCCTCCTAAAGTCAGTCACAGCAGCAGTAGCAGCAGCAGCAGCAGCAGCAGACGTCGCCGTCAGCGTCACGGTGACAAGGGCCCGCGGCGGCGTCCCGCTCCGGACGTGGCGCCCGCTCGCGGAGCTCCCCGAGGCCCCCGCCGCACCACGACTGCACCCCGGCCGTCATTATCAGGTCAGGGTCGCCGTCGCAGCGCGACTCGCATCCGATGGCCTGGCCGCGCGACACGGGAAATAATTAACTTTCCACCATCGTTAGCCGTGAAATCGCACATCCGGCCCCGCAGAGCCAGACGAGACCCCCGACGGCGGCCGTCCCAACTCCGAAACTAGACCGCGAGCCGAGCACCGCACGAGCACGGGCACCGGGGCACCAGCACCGGCGGGGTGCCGGGGCGACCAGTGCAGTGGGGCGCAAGTCCACGCCACGCCGAGCCACAGGCCGAGCGCCCGGCCCCGCCCGCCGGCCCCGTTCCGTTCTGGCCCGCTTCACCTCTGCATCTGCATCCTGAACTTGACACGCCACCCCGGGGAAAGGGGGCACAGTGCAATGCGGTGCGGTGCACACTATGCGGCAGTGCATGCATGTGCCAGAGGAGAGCGTGGGGCCAGCGACACTCCCCGCCAAAGCTCAAATAGCGCGATATGCAGAGAGAGACAGAAGAGAGCAGGGGCAGGGGGAGGGGGAAGAGAGAGAGAGAGAGAGAGAGAGAGAGAGAGAGAGAGAGAGAGAGAGAGAGAGAGAGACAGACAGACAGAGAGAGAGAGAGAGAGAGAGAGAGACAGAGAGAGAGAGAGAGAGAGAGAGAGACAGAGAGAGAGAGAGAGAGAGAGACAGAGAGAGAGAGAGAGAGAGAGAGAGAGAGAGAGAGAGAGAGAGAGAGAGAGAGAGAGAGAGAGAGAGACAGAGAGAGAGACAGAGAGAGAGAGACAGAGAGAGAGAGACAGAGAGAGAGAGACAGAGAGAGAGAGAGAGAGAGAGAAGTGGGGCAGGACAAGGCTGCATGTACGCGGCGGGACCACGCCCGGCCGCCCCGCTACCGCGCGACACGCCGCGACAACGCCACGCCCAGCCATAACGCCTTCAACACCCCGGGATTACAGGAACGGCCGGGTCCCGGCCCGGGCGGAGGTGGCCGAGCGGAGCGGCCAGCGGCCGTATGCAGATGTCCGGAATCAGATCAGGGCCGGCACCGCGGCACGCTCTTGCTCGGATATTTATAACGCGCGCTGACACGAGACCAGAGCTAACCCCCCACGGCCGCCGCACATGCCATTTCGGGTACTACATACAGCCAGGACTGGACTGGACACGGCGCGGGACGGCAGGCGACGGCTGACGGACACCGACAGGACAGAGCAGGACAGAGCACGGCCAGTGCACGAGTCAGTGTACGCGGACATTAATCACGGCAAGCACACAAGCGGCGCACACCAGAGTCCAGCCCGCGCTGTGGTGCACAGCGCACTGCATGACCCAATGCAACTCGTGACAAACCTATAACCGGGCCGGCCCCGCCACCCCCGCCGCCGCTCCAATTCATTTATTGGTGGTGGACGTCTTTACAAGCCACGCGGCAATGAATAAAAGATTGAATTTCCCGCCTGGCCGCGCGCGCGCTGCCGCCGCTGCCCCCGAACGGTCGTGCGGCAGAGTCAGTCATGCTGGCCGGCCCCCGCCCTGCCCCTGCCCTGCCCCCGCCCTGCCCCCGCCCCCTGCCCACGGCGATTTCAGGCACGTCACGATAATTAGCCCGACAAACAAGCCACAAAATTGATGGGAATAACACGACTGCAGCAGAAGCAAAGCGCGCGTTTATACGACTCATCGGCTCCGGGCACTGCCGGGCTCCGGGCACTGCCGGGCTCCGGGCGCTGCTGAGCCCCGGAGCCGGACTGGCCACTGCGCGACACGTCTATCCACCTATCCATCACCAGATCCATTAACAACACTTTAACGTCGTCACGGCCACGGCAAGACGCACTGATAATGCCAACAACGCCAACCTTTTCAGATCCCAAACGCTCTCTCTTTCTCCCTCCGTCTCCACCATCACAACACGTCCACACGTCTTTCTCTCTCGGTGTGTGTCTGTCGCCTTTTATACGCTGATCTTGGACAGCCGGTAGGGGATTAAAAAAACCTTTCGCTGCGGCACTCAGTCTCTATCGGAGTCCCGAAAAGCACTCTGGGCGCGCTGCTCGCTGCGCTCACACTGCTGTGACCACGTTGCCACGGCGGACGGCCAAACCGGCCGGTTAGAACGGAGACCTGTTCATGGGGAAGGCTTCGTTAGCACCGCGGTGCGCCAAACCCTCTGAGCTCGGCCAAAATAAAGAAGGAAATAAAAAATAATCACGTGGCACGCGCAAGTGGGGCTGCGGCTGTTGCAACGGGCCGCTGCGTAGTCGCTGCAATGCAAAGGGAAAGGGAGAGAGGTGTGTGTGTGTGTGTGTGTGTGTGTGTGTGTGTGTGTGTGTGTGTGTGTATGTGCGGCGCCAATCACCCCAAAGCCATTGGCCATTGGCGATGCTTGCGATACCACACACCTTATCGATGCCCAGCTGCCCAGGCGGGGCGAGGCGTGCTCCCCCCCCCCTCCCTCCACCGGCCCGCTGCGTTGCGTACACAGGAATTATAATAATATCGAGAGGCACGAGTTGCGCTGGAGCTCTTTGGAGGCCACGGCGGCGGGGAGGGAGCCTAGAGCCTAGACCGCCGTCCATTTGCGTATAGGCAGCCACCGTGTCGCAATCCTGACTCTGAAGAGCGAGAGAGAGAGGGTCTCGTCGCTGAAGATTAATTTATCGAATGCGTGACGCAACAGGCAAACAAACATGTCGACGATGAAAAGCTACAGAGCAAAAGAGGCTCCGGCCGGATGCGACCGGACCTATAAAAAGGCAGTCGCCTGAATGCAGAGTAAGGCGGCGGCACGTTACGCACTATGTACTGCCCCGACATTCCCATTAAACGACGCTTAACTCCCTGCTCCAATTTAATCTCCTACGGCTCAAAGACTGGAGAATTTATATGGAATAAACGCAAACTGAGCAGAGTGTATTACGGAGCAGACCACCCCACACCAAGCGCTCTCTCTCTCTCTCTCTCTCTCTCTCTCTCTCTCTCTCTCTCTCTCTCTCTCTCTCTCTCTCTCTCTCTCTCTCTCTCTCTCTCTCTCTCTCTCTCTCTCTCTCTCTCTCTCTGCACTGCTCTGCACCAGCTGCAACCCCATTCTTGTTATTTTTATTTTGTCCCAAGTGCAGCGCGGCAGCACAGGACACTGTCTTTCTTTCTCTCCCTTTGCGTATTGCACGCTGCCGCCGGGAGTGTGGCGGCAAGGCTCTGCTGGACAATTTGTGGGATGGTGCCGGGGCGGCCAGGAGCAGTGGACGAGGAAACCTGGTCCCTCCCCTGCGCAGCAGCAGCAGCAGCAGCAGCCCCGTGCTAGGTAGGCAGCACGCGGGCACCGCTGCTGGCCGGGTTCGCCTATCCTGCGCCCGGCGCGCCCTACCGGCTCCAACTCACCCGATCGCACAGCGGCGCCGCACTTGCCGAGACCTCACAGCACCTCACCTGCAACAGGAACGGAAAAGCAGACGTTAGTCAATGTCAGGGCTTGGCCGCGGCCGCTCCCGTTTCCCCACTGCACCCGGGGTGACGACGGGGAGGGTCGGCGCGCCGTCGTCTCCCCTCCCGGCCCCGGCACCCGGACGAGGTGTGGCACCAACTGCGGCTCGGCGCGCCCCCGACAACGAGCCGCGCCAACGCGGTGACGCCATGCCTGGCCGTGTGCCCCGGCCGGCTGTACGGATGATGCAGCTAATCGTGCACTTGTCCTCCACGCCGTCCCGACCCGAGCCGACCGCAGTCGGGCGTCGGCCGGCCTCTAGTCGTCGCCGTCGCCGTCCGCGTTGCCTCCGTCCCGGTGCCGCACGACCCGCCCCGCCCGCGCCCTGCCCTTCCCGCGCCAAGGTCCCTCCGGCTAGAACCGCAATGCCAATCAGCAACACAATTGTAATAACCCTGATCCGTCCGGCCATCCATCCATCCATCCAGCGCGTCATCGCGCCCAATGATGCCTGGCAGCGCCTGGCAGCGCGGCCCGCAGCGCCTGCCATTATTGTTATTATTAAGGCCCTTACATTCGCCGGCCGGCCAGCAGCAGCGGTCGCCACGTCAAAGGAGTCGGATGACGCCACCGCGCGCCGGCCAGCACTAATTGGTGCCGCGCGGAGGACGGCCAGCAGCGTCGGGATGTGGTGATGTGTCCCGCGGGTTCGAGTACCGGCCGCCGCGCGCGGTTCGCGGCATTCCGCGTGAGAGACGAAGACGGCCGCGCTGACGTCACCCCGACCGCAGCGCAGCGCCGCTGTCATGGCCGCCGGAAGGACGGATATGTTGCATTCAAATAATCTCCCCCCCCGGACAGCAGCAGAATTCCGAGGGTCCCTCCCCCGGCATCACACAGCCCCCCGCGGCATGGCCGTCCAGTGCGTGCTCAGCGTGGCAGAGGCGTCCTGCATGCATGCAACATGAGCCGGACGCGGAATATTACGCGCGCGCGCGCGCGTGTGTGTGTGTGTGTATATGTATGTATGTGTATATGTGTGTGTGTGTGTGCAGGTGTGTGTGTGTGTGTGAGCGGGCAGAGGCGGTAGGGCACACTCAGGGCAACCGCCCCGCAATGTAACGGAAAGAGAACTCCGTGACTCAGAACCGACCCCCGACAAGTGGGTGTGGACTCTGGTCACGTCAGGTGGGGCGTCACTCTAGTGGCCGGCGGCCGGCGCGGCAACACGGGGATGCACTCACTGCAGCAGCGCGTACACCCCCGGCAAACCCGGTGGGGAAGTCGCGGCTTTTCTTATCAAAATTTTTGCATCGGTCTGGGCTTGCCTTTCTTCCCCTCCCACTCACTCTCTCACTCTCTCTCTCTCTCTCTCTCTCTCTGACTGTCTCTCTCTCTTACGAAGGCAGAGGCGTCGCAAGGTGACAGCGGTGACAGCGCCCCGCGGCGGGGACAGGGCAGCGAGAGTTCACGTGTCCACAGAGCGCGCAGCGGTAGCTCAGCAAAGTGCCCCCCCCCCCCTCCCCTTCCCCCTTCCCGGCGGCCTGCGGCTACGAACCAGCCAGCCATCAAACTTTCCGGGAAGTACACACCGTCTTGGAAGGCACTGCGCCGCAGCCGTGGTGCTTCTGGTGCCCATGCCAGTGCCAGAGGCATGGCGTGGCATACCCCGGCCCAGCCCCAGCCCAGCCCGGTGCAGCTGCAAAAGTTGCTCCGCGCTGCAGAAAAATGCACGCCCTTTCCCCTTCGCTCCCCGCTGCCATTCCCTTCCCCTCTCCCGTGAGCACCACGAGGACGGTGCGGTGCGGTGCGGTGCGGCGCTGCCGAGTTCCGTCCGCAGGATGGCGACGAGATGGGATGGGATGGGATTCCAGCGGGATGCGAGTGGCTTCATAAGGCCTCCGAGCGAGTGTGCGTGTGTGTGTGCGCGTGTGTGCGCGTGTGTGTGCGCGTGTGTGTGCGCGTGTGTGCGCGTGTGTGCGTGTGTGTGTGCGCGTGTGTGTGCGCGTGTGTGCGTCCGTGTGTGTGTGTGTGTGCGCGTGTGTGTGTGTGCGTGTGTGTGCGCGTGTGTGCGCGCGCTCCACACCGCAGACTGCCTGCCATGTAATGCACCTTACCATACGACAGCGCAGGCGGCTGGGAGCGCGGCGGGCAAACAAAGAGAGTGACGATGGCTGCCGAAGCTGTTTGCAGAAGTCATGGAGTGCGCCGGGGCTGCTCTGCAGAGCGACACCGAGGCCGCCAAGGCACACACAGAGGCCTCCGCAGCAGCGGGCCGCCGCTACTATCGTGCCGGTGCGCGTCTCATTTTGTGAGGACGGCTGCGCGGCGGCCCTGCCGTGGCTCGCCGTGATTCCAACGGACAGCCAGCAGCCACGTCCACCTCAGCGAAAGACAGGCGAGGCCGCAGACCGGGGCTGACCGGGGCCGGGGCCCACCCGATCCGTTCTCACGGCGACATTAGTCCAGGCTAGTGAACCGGACGGGAAACTCGATCGGGTTGGGGCCGATCGGGGCAGACAGCAAGGCAAAGGCAGGCCTTGGCCGCCGTAGGCCGAGTGGCTGCTGCTGGCACCGGCACCGCCACACTCGGACCGGGAGAACGGCGTTGGCAGTGCCGGGCCAGGGCCAGGTCTTGTCGAGACAACTCCGCGGCGCCCCACCATGGAAGCATTATTCCTCTTGGCGAACACCAGCACGAACACCCGCTGAATTTCCACTAAAATCTGGGGGAGGTGTAGGAGGGAAAAGGGGGGGGGGGGTGAGAGTATCGGGTTGGGCCGTCCTGCCGTCGCGTCGCCCTAGACGGGAGGGGGTGGAGGAGGAAGGTAAGGTGTCGAGTTGCGCTTGCGTCGGTACGGGCGCCCGGCCGACGCGGCCGGTACCGACGGAGCGGAGCTGTGAGAACCGCCCCGCCAGCACGCCCCGTCCCACATGTGGGAGCTCCCCAATGCAACAGCCACGGCCATATAGTGCTGGAAACCCTGCTGCCGCCGCCGCATACCACGCCCGCAGCGCCGCCAGCGTGCCGCCAGCCAAGACAGAGCCCCCATTCTGGAGCGAGAGCGCCCGAATCACGGCGCGGCGGGGCAGGGCAGAGCAGGGTAGGGACAGGGCACGGCAGGCGGCAGGCGCGCTGTTGGCATCCGGGCGAGGCGATCTTATCAGCGCGAACAGCGATGCGACAGCTTGGGCTGTGCTGGGCTGGGCCGGCCCTCATCGCACTGCTGGCTGCTCCCGGCTGCGCGCGGCTGCGCCGCGCCACCACCACGTCCAAGGACAACGGCTCGAGTCGGAAGAGCCGCCAGCGCCGCCACTACCACTACCACCACCACCACCACCGCCGCCGCCGCCGCCGCCGCCGCCGTCGTCGTCGTCGTCGTCGTCATGCCACGTCCAGCCAGAGGGACCGACTTTATGGCTTTTAATTGCCCGAGCCATTTGCCATTATAACGCCGAGCAAGCCGAGGCAGGCCAGACCCGGCCAGGCACCGAGGGCCTTAGGCGCAGGCCGTGGGCCGTAGGCACGAGCCGTAGACACGAGCCTCGCCCCGGGCCCTCAGCCCCAGTCCTCACCACCAGCGCGATTTTCATTTTGCGAATAATGTATAAAATGGCGGCGCGGAGCCGAGTCCGGACGGCGGCGGCGGGGACGACGACGCGCCGAGCCGGCGGTTTTCATTAATGACCCTCTCTTATACCCCTTTTAGGCCCCTTTTTAGGGCGCTCGGAGGGGCCATCCGTAATGACAGGCGCCAAACGACTCGTTCATCCATCGTGTGGTGTGCGCCCCCTAAATCAAGCGGCCGCACGCAAACGCGTTTTGGTTGGCTCGCACAGCTCGGGGGAGGCTTCCTCGCTTCCTCGGCGGATAAAGCATGGCCGGAGCCCCCGCCGGGGCTCGCTGGAGCCCGCTGGAGCCGCCTGGAGCCGCCTGGAGCCGCCTGGAGCACGCTTCCGCCTCGATTTGGCAGCGGTAGCAGTCTTCCTCCCCCATCCCTCCTCGGATAGAGCTCAGCTCCCGCTTTACGAGGTACAACAAAGCGCGCCGCCTCCCTGCAAATAACTTTTAACCGTCGCGCTTTTACATCTGTACATTTATTCTCGATTCCCGAACCGAATTTGTTGGCCCTAAAGTGCTGGAGAGCGCGCTGTGGCGCCGCGCCGCCCCTCCTGCCCGGCCTGTGGACACTCTAGAACGGAAGGCGTAGCAGGGCAATGGCGTTGGCCCCAGCGCAGCCGAAACTAATTCATGCAAGGCAATCAAAAATGTTTATAGCTCGTCGGTAGCCGTTGGCCCGGAACCCGTTTCACCGAACGCCAGAGCGCCGAAAAAAACTGTTTACTCTTCGGAACCCTCGCGCCGCGTCCGCCTCGCCCTGCCACGCGGTGTTGGATTTCCGCTCGATATTCCTTCCCTTCGGTTTCCATTCGGCGTTCCCCGTTCCTTCCACTTTTTTGCCCCCCCCCCCTCCCCCTTCCCTCCAACAGAGTTGATCCCTCCCTTCCTCCCCCCTTTCACAAGACACACTCAAACTTTACGCCCAGCTCGATTCAGTTCAAGTGGCCAGAAAGTGATTCCGGGCCGGGTACCGTGTGGCCGCCGTGGCCCCCTCATCCATTCCACAAAGCCCACAGGGCCCACGGCCCACAGCGGGCCCCGACACCCGGACACTTCCCTTCATGCTTCTCGTTTTCATTCAACGACATCTGGGGGGAAAAGTGCCGGCTCACGTGGGCGCCATTACACCCGGGACCCGGGGGTCGTCACATCGCCGACGGACAGCCGCCGCCCACCCCGGGGACCCGGGGACCCGGGGACCCGGGGACCCGGCGACCTGCTGCCTCCGGCCGGGACCACACGTAAAAAGCGGGGCATGACGGCGGGATCCAGGAGGCCGCGGCATGACATGAGCCCGGCCCGGCCCGGCACCAGGGACGAGTTAAAAACCATGACGACGCTCAAACACCGGACGGGGAAACGAGACAAATCCATGCCGGGCTGGGCGCGGGCACGGCCTCGGTGTTCACCGGCACAGACCGCCGCTGCCCGACACCGACGGGGGGTTCGGATCTCCGCCCTCCAAGCCGTCGTCGTCTTCCTTGTTGTTGCCTACGCAGGCCCTATCGGGGCCCTGCCGAGGCCCTTTTCATGACCCTTCGCCCCCCGCCGGGCCAGCGGCCGATGCACTTCTCCTCCTCATTCGAGTCCGCCGATTGCTGCTGCGTCACAGCCACTCAATTCATCAGGTGTCGAACGCGCGCGGGCGGGGCGGGGCGGGGCGGGGCGGGGCCCCAGGCCGAGCGTATTATGTAAAACCGAATCAGAGCCCCGCTGCGAGACGGACGAAATACCAGAAGTACCGCGGGGCGCCCGGCCGGGCCTTGTGGCTCCACACTCCAGCGGAGAGAGTTGTGTTGTTTTACACTTTCTCTCCCGGACAGCAGCGGCGGCCGGTGTTTGCCGACGCACCGACCGCAGAGTATACTACTAGTCGCATCGGATCGCCATCGCCCAGCCCGGCCCGGCCCGGCCCGGCCCGGCGCCCCGCCTCACCGCAGCCGGCAAACATTGCGGACGGGGGCCGCGGACCGAAAAATCGGATCGGGATCGGCCGGCGAGGTTCGGGCCGGGGCCGATTCAACACGGTACTCGGTCCGCAGGCTGCCGCAGGCCCGCTACTCCGCGTCCACGACAGCACTAGTATGGCGACGACACGCCGGCGGTCGGCAGCTCTAGCCGGCGGCTCCCCGAGGCCCCCGAGGCCCCCGCTGGAAGCCCTGTCAGGTTGGCAGAGCACGCGGCCCGCGGGGAGCCCCAGCATGCCCAGCCCAGCGCGGCCCCCTGCGGCCTGCGGTGCGCCGTGATGTTGTGCCTCGCCGCCACGCCACGCCACAGCGCCGCGCCGCGCCCCAAGGTCAGCACAGAGGAGAGCAGCACAACACACGGCGGGGCGCGGTACGGTCACACCTCACACACCACGGTGCCTGCTGGGTAGGCAACACCACGACCACTCTGGCATGCACGCGTGACGTGCGGGCTGGCCTACCCTGGCAGTCGCAGGCGCTAGGCGGAGGCCTGCAGGGAGGTGGCCGGGACCCGGTCCGGTTCAGAGACCTTCCATGCTGCGCGCAGTTGATAGTACCCCGAACGCCGCGGGGCGCCGGGTATGACGCGGCCCCCTGGGTGAGGAGGGGAGGGGGGGGGGTGCTCTAATCACAGCGAGATAGATTGCCTGCCTGCCCCAGAGCACGGTGCGCCGCCCTCCCTCTTCCCTTTGCCCCCGGGGGCTCCCCCGCCCCCCTCCTCCTTCCACTTGCCCTCTCCGATGCAGACGGGGAAGACAAAGGGGGCGCGTCGCATCGGCCTAGAACTGCGGCGGTGGCGGAGTAATCCGAGATGCTCTGGTCGGGGCGGCGGCCGGCGGCCGGCAGCGCAGCAAGAAGGGCTGCTTCTGACACCGAGGCCGCGCGCCGCACTTCTGCATCCGTCCACGTGAGCCGAGAGTCTCGTCTGTTTCCGCGTCCGTCCGCTCGCCCACGTCTGTCTGTCTGTCTGTCTGCCTCGCGGTGCGCTCAGCGCTCGCGCACGATCGGACAATGGGCCACGTGCTCAGCAAAAGCCGCGCCAACATTTAACAGGTGCGTCCCGTCCCTGGCCTGCCGATGCATATAAGAGTGAGGAGGAGGCAGAGGGTCCCCGCGTGGATGCAGGTGCGCCGGCTGGACCAGGAGGGGAAGGGGGGAGATGCTTATCGCAAGAGAGAGAGAGAGGGGGGGGGGGGGGGCCGCAGCCCGAGGGAATCGACGCAGCAGCGGTAGTATCATGGCGTCCGATCGAAAAGGGCCACGCCACGCCACGCCGCCGAGAGGCGAAGGGCCAAGGAGAGGCACAACAAGAAGGTCCTGCAGGACTCCGGGCTCCTCCGTGCTGTGCGGTGCCCCTGGCGGACGAGCCTTTATTTATTTCCATGTGCCGGCCGGCATTATGCAGTCCCGCTCCCGCCTCACTGCCGGGCCGGGCCGGGCGGCGCACATACGCTCGGCACTGCTGCGCTGAACACCTGCCGCGGTTGACACACGACACGGCTGCTTCATATTCATCAAACACTGATTCGCACTCAAGCAGCGCAGCAGGCGGGGAGGCCACGAGGGCGCACGCCGTAAAACAAACAAAAACAAAAATTAACAAAATCGTAAAATCAGAAGGGGGAAAAAAACGGGGTCCGTATCGCGCCGCGGCGTTTCCAGCGGAATGACCGCATAAACGTGGCTAATGGGGTGGTCCGCCATATAACCTCCCTCTCCGCCGCCGCCGCCCCCACAGCCCCCGCCACCCCCACCCTCCACCCTCGGCCCGAGGCGTCACGGCTCTCGTATAAATGTCCGCACAGCGCTAAATTCAATAACCGGAACGACCCGGCGCGGCGCCATGTGAGCGGCCACTCCGGCTGCGGGGCGCGCATGCGTAAACGGAATCGCATATTTGCCCCGAATCAAACTTTCCAAACTTATTTACTCAGCTGCCCTGCCCTGTCCTGCCTCTCGCGGGACGGCTGGAGAGAGACAGACAGACAGACGGCAGCTCGCACAGCACGACGCTCACCTGCCAGAGGCTCGGCGCGTACACACACACACACACACACACGCGGCTAGCATGCCGTGATTTGCATAAGATACAACCCCTTCCCTCCTCTCCCTCTCTGTGTGTCGCTTTGAGTAGCTAATCACTCTCTCTCTCTCTCTCTCTCTCTCTCTCTCTCTCTCTCTCTCTCTCTCTCTCTCTCTCTCTCTCTCTCTCTCTCTCTCCCGCTCTCTGTAACAATGAGGCTTAGTCACGATGGGATTGTTATCAGAGGAGAGAATGAGGGTGGAGGGGGGCGCCACACCACGACGCGTATTGATGATGAGTTCTAGATTACGTCGAGTCTCTCTCTCTATCCTTCTAAACTCCCTCCCCATCCGTCCAACACGTGCGTTCTCGGGATCGGATGCTGCATGGCCAGGAACATCCACCGGGCTTCCAGGAACGTGTAGAGGTGCGGCAGATACATACGGCAAACACGTCACGCCCGTCTGCTGCATCCGCGCTCGGCGGGGGTCAGATGTCATCGTCATCAACAACGTCGTCGTCGTCACCCGCACTCGGCCCAAGGCCACACTGCTACACGACGAGTATTCGAACCCGGACCCCCGAACCGCACGGGTTCGAATACTTACCGGGACAGGAAGCGGCGCAGCGCAGCGCGGCACGGCAGCAGCAGCGCGACCGCAGCGCCCGGCAGCGCCGCATACCTGGCCGCGGTATGAGCCGCTCCTCACGTAACCTTGGCATCGCACGCACGCACGCACGCACGCACACGCACACGCGGCCTCTCTCACTGCTCCGCCTAGCGATATACAGTCGGTGCGCGCGCGCGCGCGCGCAGCAGCGTACAACTCTGCGCAAACGATGCCACTTCTCTCGCACTGCTCCTCCTCGCCGCGTCTCTCGTTAGGTATATGCAGAATAAATATTTCAGGCCGTGCGCTGCTTGGCAGGCAGGCAGCAGTGCGGCCAGCAGTGCGAGCAGCAGCAGCAGCAGCACAGCAGCAGCAGCACACACACACACACTCACTCCGTGCACTACTAGTACCAACCAGTAGTGCCAGCAGAGTGATCGGAACGGGAGAGTGATACGATACACCGATGCCGGTGGTGTAGATACAACGCCAAAGGGTGGGGCTGCCGAGCTGATCAAGGCTCAATATCCGCACGCACACACAGAATCAGGCGCGTCGGATGTGACGCATTGGTAACGAGGGGGCGTGGCATGGCATGGCGTGGCATGGCGGCGTGGCGTGGCGGGGCGGGGCGGGGCAGGGCGGGCGTCTCCGCCGCGTCGCGGCTCCAGGCAATACCTGAGTCACGCTCGGCTGGAGGCGCCGTAATGGCTCTCCAGCACTGGAAGAACAAACATGAGGCGACACCGAAATGCCGTCGCTCTGAAGCGGCGCGTATGGAGCGTTGTGTGTGTGTGTGTGTGTGTGTGTGTGTGTGTGTGTGTGTGTGTGTGTGTGTGTGTGTGTGTGTGCGCGCGCGCGCGCGCGCGCTCTCGAGGGCGCATGCTGCTGAATACGGGGGGACTACTTGCCCGGCAGCAGCTGCACGTCAAAGTCACACCGACTTCACCTCTGGAAGCGGACAGAGATCAGAGCGGCGCGGAGGACGACGTGTTACCGCGCGGGGAATGGAATGAGTGCAATCCGAACCGATCGCTCCCCATTTAATAACCACCCTTCGTCCGCAACGGAAGCCCCGCAGTGCTGGAGAGCCGCTGGAGCCGCTCTGGAGCCGGACCCGCCGGAGTCTCCGGGCTGGAGGGCCCAAATTAAGGGGAGGGGAACCCGCGCAGCGGCCTACGTGGTAATCAACGTGTGTTTTTATTTCTGGATTATGTTGCTCCTTAAAATTGTTTCCACGGAGAGAGAAAGAAAGAAAGAGAGACGGAGATGAGCGGCGACCCGAAGTGAAAAGGACGAGAGGGAAAGAGAAAGAGAGAAAAGGACCGGTTTTTAAATGGATCGACTTCTCGGACCTGGTCCAGAAGAGTGCCCGGCCCCTGTCCGGTCCGGCCAAACAGGACGGGCTGCGAGTCTGCGAGGACCGAGGACTGCGCACCTCGGGGCGATAGCAGCAGCAGCAGCAGCAGCAGCAGCAGCAGCAGCAGCAGCAGCAGCCGCAGCGGCAGCAGCAGCCGCAATGGCGCTAATGCACACCGGGCACCGCCAGGCACTGCCAGCCCGCGGCCGCACCCATCTTGTGCCGCGGCTATTATTACCATCGGCATGTGATGTGATACCTGAATGGACGGCGGAGAGGAGGGCGGCCTTGGCGCGGAGACACGTCCACGTCGGCCGCCTCCACGCCGCGGGCGGACACGACGCGGACACCGAGTGAAGCATCTTCTCGGCCCCCCGCCACGCCGCACATTTGAATTTCAGGAGCCGCTTCCGAATTGGGACCCCGCCGGGAGCGCCGCCGTGCACAGAGCCTCCTACGCAACGGCGGCCGCCGTCTGCCCCTGTCGCGTGGCGGCGCGTGGCGGCGCGTGGCGGCGCGTGGCGGCGAGGTGTCGTCCGTCCCCTGATTAGCGTCCGTCCCGGCCGCGCCAGCGGAACATGTATACGATACGACCGCCGCAACTGCTTCGATTAAGCAACTCTGCTCGGCTCGGACCCTCCTCCGTGGTATATTTTCGGCTGCCGTTCGCCAAATTGACCACACACACACACACACACACACACACACACACACACACACGGCCGCCGCCCCCGTGTGGTTCCGATTGGAAAGCGCCTTCTCATAAAGCCATAACCCCCCACGCAGCGCGGCAGGGGCCGTCTGCCGTCTGGTCTGCCGCCGTCGGTTCGGCTCGGCTCCGCCCGGCGGCAGCGCGCCTGCAGACCGGAGGGTAGGCAACCCCGCCGGGCGGCAGTGCGCCGCGGGCCGGCCGAGCCGACGCCTGACACACTGACAGTGGCGGGGAGTGGAGCGGAGCGCAGACGGGTCTCCTCCTCCTCTAGTCCGCACCAATTTGGCTTATTCCTCGTGACGGCCCTTTCGGCCCCCTCGGCCCCTGCGCCCCGCGGCCCCGCGGGGGCTCTGGCGCCGTCACCGGCACCGCCGGCGGCACGTCTTCACGGCGCCTCGCCGTGCCGCGCCGCGCGCTGCATTCATCAACGCCGGCGACAAATTAAAACAGAGCGCCGTGCTGCAAGCCGCCGACGGGGACCGCGGGCGTGACGCCGCTGCGTGACACGCCAGTCACGTGACGACAGACTCGACCCTACTTGCCCCCTTTTTCGGCGCAAGCGCACTAGTAACGCGCACTGTATTTCTCATGTCGTCGCCCTCCTGGCGCCGTCACGTGACCGCCGCCTCCCGAACAACGAACTGGGTCAGCTCAGCTCCTCCATACGCGTGGCCACCACGGTGCCGCTGCCGGTGCCGGCGCTGCCCGCACGGCGCCACAAACAGCGCGCCACATTGCTGAGCCAATCATCATCAAGTCCATCAGACTGGACTAGACAGACAGCACCCCGGCGCTGGCCCCCGCGCTGGCCTCTGGCGCTATGCTGACTCTACTCCACGGGGCCACTGACTCTGCCGCCAGCGGGCGGCCAGCAGAGCCAGCAGGGCGGGCCCAGCCATGCGAAAGGAAAATGAAGCACCAAGGAGGACCGAGCCGCGAGAGGGAGGACGACGACGGCAAGGAGGAGGAGGAGGAGGTCCGCTCCTATCTTGCCACTTTATCACACGCAATTAACATGGTAATCAGCGGCAGCGTCAATGTGTCAGTGTGTGTGTGTGTGTGTGTGCGTGGGCGGGTGTTGCTGCGGCGGTGGCCGCGGTGGGCGGGCCGCGCGCGCTCTGCACGCACGTGCACGCTAGCCGCTGCCGCAGCCTTGGGGGTCGTCCCTGAGTCACGTGGATCCGCTGCACCGAGCGCGTTACGTCATTCGTGAACGGCCCCCGAAGTATAAACAGCCGTCGGTCCGGGCAGCCGAGCCAACTCCAACACATCTCCGCCGGGCTGCTTTTGGCGCAAAACGCCTGCCTGCTGCCCCGCCTCGTCTCGTTGGCTCGGCAATTTATTTGCAAACTCGTGAATTGCCCCTCCCCTTCCCCCTCTCCTCCCCACTCCCGCTCCCTCTGCCGACGCCAGTGCCGCCGCCGTTCATTGGTGATTCATCGAACAGACATCGGACATCGGCCGGGTCGTGGCTCAAGCCGTAAGGCTGCCGCAGTGACCCCCACGACGTCACCATATCGGACACGGCGGTGACGTCACTCCGGTGCCGTCACACGTCCGTCAGTGAGTCCGGCGGGCAGCCGATAGCGCGCCGCGCACCGCTGGTCCGGTGTTATCGGACCCCCGCCCCGGCCTCGTTGTCCACGTATGCATTACTTTGCGGCAAAACAACAACAGCGAGTGCGACGCTCATATACCTGGCAAAACACGATCGTAGATGGACGGGATGCACGTGAGCAGCGAGTGTGTGTGTGTGTGTGTGTGTGTGTGTGTGTGTGTGTGTGTGCGCGCCTGCGATTGGTGTTTTCCTTCCCGCGGTTCTGCCGTACGCGCCGTACCGCGCAGCGCTGGGATTTGAGAGCGCCTCGCGCGGCCGCAGATCCTCGATCCCTCCTCCTCTCCCTTGCTGGCCGCATCTCCCGCGCCAGTGCCGCATATCTGATTCCGCCGTCGATTCCCAATGTGAAACGCAAACACACACACACACACACACACACACACACACACACACGCAGAGCCTCCGGTTGGTGCACGTCGAGTAAGGCTGCAAAAACCACCCCCTCCCCCCTCCAGCAAGCAGACAGAGGAAGGGTATACGTACCATTATTACTGTGACCAATAATGATGCTCCCCTCCCTACACCCCCTCAACCACCTTTCGACTAATTCAAATGCGTTCATCACGGCTCATAAACACAGAGCAGCGTGAGTGTGTGTGCCCATCGGCATGGCCAATGTTTACCGCCCCCCCCCCCCCCCCCCCCCCAACCCCCGTACCCTATCCACGCCCCCGCGCGCACACACACACACACATACACAGAGCACGTAAGCCCAAATATGCCGGTCCATTTCCATCCCCGTTCGTTTCCACAAGCGGCAGCGGCGCTCGATTCCGTACATAAAATACGCCACTTGTGTTGCTGCTGCTGCTGCTGCTGCTGCTGCTGCTGCTGCTGCTGCCGCTGCTGCTGCTGCCTGCCGCTGCTGCGCTGCCGCCGCTGCTGCTGCCGCCGCAGCTGCGTTGGCTGCGGACCGGGTTTGGCCGGACCGGAGCTCACCGAATCGAGTCGCAATCCCTTTTCGGCTCCCTGATCCGCGATGTCCGATGTAGAGTGCCCCCGCGAGCTCCCGAGGCCGCGAGGGGGGGGGGGCGGCGGCAGGGGGTCCCCACCACCATATATGCAATGCAGATCCGCCGCCCCGCGCGGCCGACAGGCGCCAATGGGGGAGGCGAGGACGCCGACGACGAGGACGCCGACAAGGAGGCGGGGCGGGGGAATCACATCTCGCCGATTACATCCGAAATGAGTGCCGTAAAGCTTTTGCCGCACTGCAGCCGGCCGGGCCGGGCCGGGCGGCGGGCCAGCTGCGGCCTTATTAGACCCGCACCGCACCCACCTGCACCTCCACGGCGTCTCCCCGACGCCAACGCGGCTCCCGCCGCTCGACATCATCAACAAACTCATTTATTAAAAAATTGTCACAACTTCCTCCTGCTGCCGGAGCACGGCCACTCCATAACCGACCCGTGGCAGAACTGGACGTGACAGCCGCGAGAGACAGGGAGAGGTAGAGAGAGAGAGAGGAGAGAGAGAGAGAGAGAGCGAGAGAGGAGAGAGAGAGAGAGAGAGAGAGAGAGAGAGAGAGAGAGAGAGAGAGAGAGAGAGAGAGAGAGAGAGAGAGAGAGAGAGAGAGAGAGAGAGAGAGAGAGAGAGAGAGAGAGAGAGAGAGAGAGAGAGAGAGAGAGAGAGAGAGAGAGAGAGAGAGAGAGAGAGAGAGAGAGAGAGGAGAGAGAGAGTGAGGGAGAGAGGAGAGTGGGAGAAAGGAGTAAGGGGGGAGGGGGGGGGGGGGGGGGGGGGGCTGTGGATGTGCCGCAGTACGTCAGTTCCACGTCCCAGCCCAGATCTCCTCTTCGCGTCACTAATGCACGGCCCAGGCTGATCGGAGCTGGGCCGCGGCCTTGCCGGTCTCCATTGGGCTCCGCCCGCACCGCAGAACTCCCCCGCTGGCCGTCACCGCCGATACCGGGCCGGGGCCGGCACAGCGCTCCGCACACGGCGCCCAGATTATTTTACACGGCAAGTACCATTCGTGTGGTAACCCAACGCCCCCGATAAGGTCAGTCCGACCTGGGCGCGTGCTAGGCCAGGCCAGGCCCCGGGCCGGAGCCGGTCTTGCACAACGACTTCATACACATTCCCGGCACACGCTCATACGCACACGTACACATACACGTGCACGGCGTGTGCGGGGACCCCGCCCAGGCCTGATTGTACGAGGTGTGTATACCGAGCGCGACTCGGCTTAGAGGGTCACAGGCCGGCGCCGCGGCCAGTGTCCCAACTCACCCCCAGCTGCTCCGCAAGCTCACCCCCGCGGCCGCACGCGAACGGGTAGGCCCGCAAACTCACCTGCAATCAAGAACAAGAAATTCAAATTTAGCAACAAAGAAAAGAGACGCGACGATCAATCACGGGTCGTGTTCGCAGGGGGCGGGGCGCTGCGGCGGCGCTGGCGGCGGTGGCCGCGCCCGTACGTGCGGAGGAGAGAGAGAGAGAGAGGCGGCAGCGTCGTAAAGCGTGTTATCGAATATTATCGTATCGACGGCCGACACAGCCGCCTGCATTGTCCCCGCGGCTCGGCCCCGGCCGCTTTATGCAGGCGAGCTCATTTCCAGGGCCGCATACTGCGGACACGCCGCCGACCACGGCCCGCCACGGCCCCGCCACTCCCGCTGCTGGGACGAAATACAAAACTCTCTCTCTCTCTCTCTCTCTCTCTCTCTCTCTCTCTCTCTCTCTCTCTCTCTCTCTCTCTCTCTCTCTCTCTCTCTCTCTCTCTCTCTCTCTCTCTCTCTCGCCTCGCCCGGCTTCGCCGCACCGCCACCGCCGCTGCGGAGAGGGCCCCGGAAATGAGAAGTGTCGATTCTGGAAATACTTTGGCCGTCGGCTTCGGCTGCCGTTCGGTCCTGGTTTCTGCCTCTGCCGCGGCCTCATCAGGACCCGTCTGCTCTCCATCGCAGCAGAGAGTGTCGGATTCCGCGTGCCCCCCTCCCCCCCTCCCTCCAAAAAAAGTACAAAAATACGAAACCCGAAATGGGCTTCTACGCGCGGTTTCCATTTTCGGGCCGACGTCGACGACGTGACTTCGTTTGCCTCCGAGCACGTGAACGCTGCCGGGGCGGCGGCGCGACGGCGTGCACCTGACAGATGGGCTGCCGCCGCTGCCGCCGCTACCGCCGCTGCCGCCACCGCCGCCTCGGGAGACGGCTGGGATTGCCGCGTTAGAATGAACTGAGAACGCCGGCGCACACTCACTAGAAGGCGCAGCGGGCGGAGCACGGCAACAGACAGACACAACTTGCAGTGCGAGTGCCGCTGCCCCGCCCGGCCCCGCCCCAGTCCACTCCCAGCGGAGCCGCACCCGTAGGCCACCGCAGCAGCAGCAGCAGCAGCAGCAGAGACCACAGCCCAGCCCAGAGGGGAGACAGAAACAACGACAAAGACCCAAATTGCGAAATTGTGCAATTCCCCAGTGTGGGAGCAGCAGCAGCAGCGGTGGTGGCGGCGGCGGCGGCCATGTAGCCTAGGCGCTGCCGCTGGCGCCAGCATCTTCCTCCTCCCTGCACGCACGCGGGCGTGTATACCACACCACACTCGGCCTGCGTGTGCGCGTGTGCGTGCGTGCGTGCTACGAACCAGAAGAGTCGGGGAGTAGGAGGGGGGGAGGGTGAGGTGTGCTCATGACACATCCCGACCTGAAACGCGACACAGCATCTCATTAGCACCGCGGGGCGGGGCCCCAGCAGAGCACTGGACCTGGTGCCCCCCCCCCCCCGCCCGAGTCGTCGTCGTCGTCGTGGGGGCCTCCGGGGGCACCAGTGAGAGACCAACAGCCCCCCCGTGTAAAGACTGCCCGCACTTGCTGGGCCCTTAGGCCCGTCGGGACAGACAGTCCCTCGGCCTCCGGGCCTCCGGGGGCTTCCGGGGGCTCCGGGTCGTCAGGGGTCAGACCTGGCCCAGCCCAGCCGGGGCGAGATGGGACGTACGGCACTGCGGCGGCTGCAGCGCGCTGCGGTTACCGCGGCTTATGTAAGTTAATGAAGGTGTGGATGGAGTCGGCGAGGTGACCGCGCCTCCTGCCCTCCCCTCCTACTCCTCCTCCTCCAGCGTCTCGCCGCAAGCGACCCCGGCGACGGCATCCGCCAAAAGCGACGCGATAAATTCCATCGGCACCCACTTTGGCGCACCGAGTTCCCCGGTCCGGTCCCCCGCCGATAAAGTACACGCAAAATATTTCCGGGCCGCCGAGTGCCAGCCATACCTAGCCGGGCCGGGTAGGGACGGCTTCACGGCGGCGTCGGTCACCGCCGCGCCGAGCCGCGGCCGCCGCCATCAGCCTCAGCCGCTTCAGCCCAACTTTGTCGCTGGAATAAATAACCCCTTCTCGCCGAGCAGAAAGGAGACGAGGAGGGGGGAGGGGGGCGCAGTTTCAAGGGGGAGTTTATCCCCTTCACCATCCGGCTCCCCCCACCTCCTCTCTCTCTCTCTCTCTCTCTCTCTCTCTCTCTCTCTCTCTCTCTCTCTCTCTCTCTCTCTCTCTCTCTCTCTCTCTCTCTCTCTCTCTGTGCCCAAGTTTGTGAAGGCGCGCGTCGTCGTGGCGCGGGCCGAGGGGGGGCCCCTGGGGCTTAGTCTTGCATGCGGGCCTTGAAAAGGCAAGGAAGGGGCTTAGCTATCGCGTCCGAGCGCGTCACTTTTCCTTCGGGGGGTTGAGCGTTGAGCCCCGAGCCGAGCCGCTCTGCAGGAGGCTGTCGTGCCTGCATCCTGTCGCCCGTTTGTCCTGTACCTTATACATTAAGGGTGGAAAGGGGCGACACAAGAAAAAGGAGAGAGGCAGGGGGGGGGGAGGACATCTATCGCAGGACCAGCCAGCGGGACCAGGCGGGGCAGGAGGCTGCTGCGTTCAAGTTAATTAAGGTGAAGGGAGGGGGAGGCGGGGGGACGAGAAGCCCCTCTCTGCCCCCCCCCTCTGACGGTCCGCAGGCCACGCCAGCCGCAGCCGTAGCCACAGGGAGGCCAGGCCAAAGACTCCGGCCCTGCCGGGTCCAGAGGCTGCAGCGGCTGCAGCGGCTGCAGCGGCTGCAGCGACCGCCGTGGCATGGCCAGGCCTGGCTTGGCCCGGGGCCACAGTCACGCTCCTTGCCCACACGCCAAGGGATGGTGGCAGCAGCAGCAGCAGCCAGCAGCAGCAGCCAGCAGCAGCAGCAGCAGCAGCAGCAGCAGCAGCAGCAGCAGCAGCAGCAGCAGCAGCAGCCTGGCCCGCTTTGTTCGCCCCGAGCACGACTGCGACGACGGAGATCCAGGAGGCGCGGTAAAACTAGAACGAAAACCAAATAACGCCGTGGGGCGCAGAGGCCGGGGGAAAAAACAGAATGTCGTGGTCAGCGCGGGTGGAACTGCCACCGAACCCAGCGCGGGCTGTCGCCGCCATTGCCATTCCCGTTACCGGGATTACACAGAGCCGAATCCGTTCCCTTCGAGGGCCACGCCACGACCAGGACTATTCGTTCCCGCCGGATGGACGCGACGCGATGCGACTCTCGACTCGCTGCTTCCACCAATTTTCAATTTTTTTCCACCCCATCCGCGTCGCCGCACTAAACCCCCGCCTCAGCCGCCTGCCTGGTCTTCCACCGATCATCCCGACCGGTACCGATCCGTCTTTCCTCCTTTTTTAGGCGTGTCGTCCCCGTGGTTGACGGCGTGGTCACGGCGCCGACAGCGATGCCGCCGCGCAGCCCTCAGCCCTCCCCTCAGCCTCCCGACGGCGTGGTCTCATCGCGGCACCGCGTCGGAAACGGCCAAACGGCCGTCGGCTCCTAAATAGACGAGGGCGCCATCCGAAATCCGGCGTCCGCGCCGACACCGGACTTGGGGTCGCAGACTGGACTGGACGTCCGCGAACACCGGGAGCGACAGAGACATGGCTAGCCGCTGGCAGCCCGCGGGGCCGCGCGGGGTAGAGCGGGATGGGAGATATGGCGGCCGACGGGACGAGACGGGACGGCCACTATTATGCGGCCATCGCGTACAAACCGCATCGTTCCCTCCGGTTCCGTTCCCTCTCCTGCACTCTGCACGGGCTCGGGCGTTATTACGGGGCTTCCACGCCGGAGATATATAATGAAAGTCATCATCACCGCCGTATCACCATGACCACATCGTCATCATCGTCGTCATCATCATCACGCCCGTCATTGTCACTACGCAAATGTGGTGGCAGCGGTGGCCGCAGCAGAGCAGCCGAGGTTTCCCGTGGCCTGTCAGTCCGGGCACATTTGGCCCGTCCCGTCCCGGCTGTCCCACGGCGTTGTTCTAATTCGGACTGCCGCTCCGCGCGCGTTTACGCCACAGACCCCCGCCGGCCCATTCCGATATGGGAACTGGAAAGGTGATACTACCCACAACACATGGAAATGCAATATGCAAACCGCCAGCGGCGCCATGTCCCCGTCATCCCCCCGGTCACCGCCGCCCCCTCCCCCACGACTCCCACCCCCTACCTCCCCACTGTTTTACGATAAAAACCGCGCCTCCCCTCCTCGTCGCCAAAGACGGGCAGAGAACGGAACGCAATATCCATTGCATGTGCGAAACGACGGCGGATCGTGATAAAAGGCGACGCGCGGCCGCACCCTTCCATCTCCGTTTTAAAAATTTAAATTAAACAATCAAGGCCGTGGCGGGCTCTGCCGGGCCGTGCCGGGCCGTGTCGGGTCCGCGGCCCGCCCTCCCTCCACTCCCCTCCTCCCCCGGATGGCATGGGCATGATGACGGCGTTTAAACACTTTTTATCACGACGGCCCGCGGCGGGCCCGCACCCTTCTGCGGCCATGAGGCCGTACTACAAAACGCGACTACTAATACTTTTCGTCGACGACGGCGGCGGCGGGCGGCATCAAAAAATTTGCATACATGCCGAGGGTGGGCCGTGGCCAGGGGGCCGGGGGCTCACCCCGCCAATCTGCCTGATAAAGGCTTTGGGTACACCCTATTGACGCGCTCGGGGTAACCGACTCAGAGCACCCCCCGTCCCAACCGCCCCCTCGCCCCTTTCCTCCTCTAACTCGCGTGTGACGCAGTGACGGACGCCGATTATTTTATCATTTACGAAAGGAAAATATGAGCGGCGCTGCTCCCCCGACGACTTCCGGCCCGCAGCCGATATCAGACCGGTGCTTTGCGGTGCTGCGGGGCGGGGCCCTGCCAGCCCCCGGCCCCCGGCGCCTATCAGGAGGGGCTGCTCGGCACGCGATTTACCTGCCCTTACAGCCCAGCCTACAGGGCCGGAGGGGCGCGGCCGTGGACTCCTAGAGGAGGAGGAAGAGGAGGACGCCGACGACCTCCATCGGGAAGGAGAACGCCAGTCAACACGAGAGACAAACTGCCTGCGGCCCGCTCGGGCTTACCCTATCGCACAGCAAGTGCCGTATAGACAGACAGAAAAACGTCGTCACAGACATACTCATGCATTATTACCCACGCGGGATCGCGAAAAGAAAAAGAACGCAACGCTGCGGAAAAAATGCTGGCAATTTGTGTGCTGCCGCTGCACCGCGCACCGCTCTGCTGATCTTTCGGCCGGCGGCAGTGGTATGCATGCACCTGGCCTGCTGGCGTGTTTGCTGTCTGTTCGACGCCCGCCCCAGGCTGGGCTATGAGAAATTTTTTAGACAACGCCGACAGCCCTCCGCTTGTCACGCGGCCTCTGCCGTTAATTACATCCAACTATTCTTGCGCGAGAGTGTACCCGGTAGCCTGTGTGTGAGTGCGCGGTGCCAGCGGCTGCCAGGCACTGCCCGCCCATAGCCCGGCCCGGCCCGGGTAGCCACGCCCTCTACGGCAGCGGGGAACGTTGTAATTAGGCCCGGGAGCTGAGGCCTCCAGCTAGAGGAGCAGAGCGGAGCGGAGCGGAGCGTCCGGCTGGAGAACCAGAGCCTCTCTGGAGGAGCCGAGCTGAGCCTAGCGGCGGGCCAAGGGCCAAGGGACATGCTTTGGCGCACCTCGCACCTCGGCACCTTGCGCGCGGCGGGCTTGCCTACCGCTGCGCCTGCTTTCGTGAGAGAGTCTAGGTGGGGCCGCGGGTTCGAATACCGAGATTACCGGCTGAAAACTTTTTTGGTGCCCAACCGCAGCAGTGAGTTGCGTCTATTCCCGGTGCGGCAGAAGCAGCGCTGCTCTGTGCTCGGTAGCCCCTACCACCACCACCACACCTACCACACTGACCGCACCACACATGCCCGTCCGTCCCGTCCCGTCGAGACCATCAGCCGCCAAGAACAATGCCGGGCTGCTGCCCAGGCATCCCCACACGACCAACCAAAAAAGAGGAAAAAGAAAAAGAAAAGCCCCCTCCCTGCCCCTCTAAAAAACAAAAAGGAGCAGGACAGAGAGCGGGGGAGAGAGGGACTCTCTCATTTTCCGATATTCGTTCCGTTCCCCCGGTGGGGCCCTGGGGGCATGATAACTAGCCAGTGGCCGGCGCGTACGCTGCCGCATGCCGCCGCCGCCGTTGTGCCGGGGCCCCGTGAGGCCCGCGAGCCCTTTCGGGGGCCCCGATGAGGCCCTTAGCTGCCCTCGGAGCCCTCGCAACGCAGCAGGAGGACGGTGCCATTGTGTCCGCGGCAGCGCAGCGCAGCGCTCCTCATTATACGTCCGCCATGATGCAGCCAAACTGGACCGAGCAGTGCTGCTGCTTCGATCTGGGCCGGGCCGGGCCAACCCTTTTCACCCTGTTCCGGTCCGTAAGGCCCTTCTGTCCTATGTCCCGCGTCCTGTGTGTGTTTGTGTGTGTGTGTGTGTGTGTGTGTCGCTGCTTGATGGCCGTTTAAATGCCGCCGGTGTGCCCTGGTCATGGCCCTGGGGGGGACGGGACAGGACGACGGACTTGTAGCACGGCAATCACACGGCCGACTGTTTCCTCCCCGACCCGAGCACGGCGACGACGACGGCGTGTTGATAATACTAATCGTCGGGGGCCTTCGCCTCCACCAAGGCCGGCCGGCCGGTACTAGTAGGGTTGCGGCAGGCCATGGCGTGGTCCCCCACGGGGGTCCCCGGGGGCCCCCTCTCACTTCCTCCGCCATAGGCCGTCATAGGCCGAGCTTGCGCAATATCCGCCCATTTCACTTCCTTTCCTTTTCCCGTTGGCTCCTTTCTACACGCTTTTTCGCCGTATGCATTACCGCGACGGGGGCCGGCGGGACCGCGGGGTGGAGTACGCCGTCACTCAAAGTCCTGCTGCCGGCCCGGCACGGCCCCCGGCCGCGGCCTCTCGCCGCCACGCCGATCGTGTCGCGGAAAGTGCGGGCCGGGCCCCGGCATTACCAGCAGCAGCAGCAGCAGCAGCAGCACTCGGCACCGGAGCCGGGCACGATTCTGCGAACGGTCTGGTCAGACGGTACGGCGACGGGCCGGTGGGGTGTCCGCAGCCGATGGACACTGTCCACACACACTCACACACCTGCCCTGTGCCCAGCCCAGCCCTCGGACCGGACCACAAAAGTAACAAAAGTCCTCCGGGCCGAACCCAACCCACCCGAACCGAACCGAACCCAAGCCGCAAAACAACACGACACGACAGGACAGCAGCAGCAGCAGTGTGCCCCTTACCTCCAAACTTCTTTTGGCGCTAAATTTGAATCGCATTACCGAGGACAATGGTCCTCTCGAGTCGAGACGGTCCGGCCCAGCCCAGCCCAGCCGGCGCACCTGGCGACTGTGACCAACGCGGACAAAGGACACGCAGCGAGGTAAGGACCCGGCGGACCACGTGACTACAAAAGTCGTCGGGGGGCACTCGGGGGGCTCTCGGGGGGCCCTCGGGGGAGACGACATTCGAGAGGACGGAGCCGCGGGGGGTCCAGGTGAGCGCGCCAAGTGATTCAGAATCGGGGGAAACATAGAGGGGGTCAACCCGGAGCAGGTTAGGGCCCCGCGCCGCGCCACAACAGACTCCCCCCCCCCCCCCCCCCGAGAAGTAAGAGAGTAAAGTTGTTGCCCCGAAAGAGATACAGCCCGGACCCGGCCAATAGCAGCAGGCCGGGCAGAGCTAGGCCGAGATGAGGCCCCCGATAGCACCCGCTGCAGCACTTCTAGCGGTCCGACAAGGCACGGCGGCGCACGGCCAGGACCTGGCATCCGTTAGTCCGCAGATCATCACGCACTTCCGCGCGGGGGGAGGCCAAACTGCTTCACGTCGCGACCCCGCCCCCTCCCCCCCCCCCCCCCCCCGGTACCCCGGCGCACGGCGCGGGCCTTCCATCAAAATCGACACAGCAGCTCCGTGGCTCCGCAGGCCGCCGCTTCCAAACTCCAGGTCGCCTCCGAGACGCACGTTCACGCCGTCGACGTCGCCGTCGCCGTGTCGCCGGGGAGACATATAAAGGCAGCCGTACAATGGCCCTATCGCTCATTGGCCGGGCGGGGAAGGGAAGGGCAGGGCAGAGTCCGTATCATAAATCGGGGTAGGGCCCCCAGCCAACCAACCAACCGGGCCGGGCCGCGGGCCAGCCATGCGGGATGCCTAGCATCAAGCAGGCATTCCTTCAATCGTAAATTGTGATGACGCCTCTAAATCACGCTCACACTCGCCGCGCCGCGCCCCGCCAGCGCGCACACACAATCTGGAGGGCACACACACACACAAACACACATGCAGCGGGCGTCTGGAGTTACAGTCATCATTACGAAACTGCGTGTGTGTGCCGACGTACGTAGTTTCCCAAACTACGCGCAGAGGAATAGGAATCAGGAATCCTGCGCAGCCAGAAGCTGTAGCAGGGGCGCCGCCACAGGCCGCCGCAGGCCGCCGCAGGCCGCCACAGGCCACCACACCGCGCCGATGCCGTGTTTACGTGAACGCCTTGCAGCACACACACACACATACACAGCTCAGCTCCGTGCTCCTGCATGAACGCACACCAGCGGAGCCTTCGCTTCCCGAGGGATGACAGGACGGCGTTTCCTGCGCTGGCTTTGGGGGCGGGGCCGGCGGGGGCGGCGGGGGCGGCGGGGGCTGTAGCCCATAGCGCAGCGCGGCACCGTGACTACCCAACGAGCCGTGGTCGTGGACGGCGACGGCGGGGGGTGCGCGATGAGCCCGCCGCCGACCCATAACGCCGGGTGCACGCCCACCTCGGCGATGCACTTCGTGTCATTACAATGCTACCGCGCCGCCGCTACACTTCCGGTCCGGCCCGGGTGATGGGGGCCGACTGATAAGAAGGAGGCTACACACGTTATCAACAGGTGAGGCCGGGGGCCGGGCGCGCGCTCGGACGGATGTGCGGGTGCATTCAGCCGGCACGGCTCGGCTCGGCTCGGCTCGGCTCGGCTCGGCTCGGCTCAGCTCGGCTCAGCTCGGCCTGGCGGCCTCCTGCTACCCCTATCGCCTATCCCTGCACAACCTCCACTGCACGTATGGGCCACGACTAACACCGCCTTTAGGCAGTTACAATTCGTGCCGCGCGCTCCGGGAGAAATGGGAAAGACGACGGGTGCAGCAGGACGAGGAGGAGGAGGACGAGGGCGACGAGGGGGAGAGGGGGGGCGACGGGACGGGCTTAGCGTCACGCCTCGGCGAGCACCTTCCCGCCCCCCGCCGCCCGGCCCCCTCCGGCCCGGTGACCAACAAGCCAAGCCGAGAGCCGAAAAACAACACGTTTCTCAAAGTTAAAAAGTCGCCCTAAAGACTCCCCCCCGTTCGCTCGCCCCCTCGCCCTGCGCCGTCAAGGTGGTAGATGGGAACAGGGCTGGTGGGAGGGGAAGGGGTGGGGGAGGGGTGCGGGGGGACCAACCACACCAGCTGGCCCGCGTTCGCCCCGGGAAGAAAAAGGGCCCAGACGAAGGGACGGCAGGCGGGCAGGTGGCTCGGCCCAGCCCAGCTCAGCCCGGGCCCCCATCAGCCATCAGCGGCCCCGCCTCTCGCATGCATGCATGCATCCATCCATCGGCCACTGTCAAAAATAAGAGAAATATGAATCCGACAGCCGCAGCCGCCGCCAACTCCTGGGCCGGCGTGTCGAGTCGACTTCTTGACACGCTCCACCTGGCCGCCGTGTATCCATCACGCTGCCTGTTATAGATATATAATATATATATATATATATATATATATATATATATATATACATTTTTTTCAGCGCGCCGCGAGTGGTGTTTTAATCAAACAGAGCACAAGAGCCGAGCGTGTAGAGCCCCCCCCCCCCCTCAGCCGTGTCCCGTCCGCATGCAAAAGCACTCGGACCATAAAAGCAGTCCGACTGAAGTTATCTGTCCGCTCCGGTCCGCTCCGGTCCGCTCCGAGTGTCGTGCAGGGGTCGCGGCCGCCGCGTCACATTTGGCGGCCTACACGCGACAACGCTCCAACATGGAAACGTTACCATATATTTTATCCCCTTACAGATGATTTTCATGTGTGTTGCTGCGTCGAGTGTGTGTGTGTGTGTGTGTGTGTGTGTGTGTGTGAGGGAGAGAGAGAGACAGACAGAGAGAAAGACAGAGACAGAGAGAGAGAGAGAGCGGGAGGGGGATAAGAAGAAACCGAACAACGATACGAACGAGAGGAGCCGGCAGACGAATAAAAAGAAGAATCGAGCCTGGCTGGCCGGGCTGGCAGCACGCCGGCGGCCCGCAGCCATGCCCGCAGCAGCGAGCTGGCAGTCATACCGCCACCGCCTCATCCAGCAGCAGCAGCAGCAGCACACGACCAGCGTGCGACAGCAGCAAGCGCGTCGTGCCGTCGCATGCCCGCCGGCTTCCAAAAAAAATTGTGTAAAAAAACAATTAAATCTGTGCGGCTTTCAAATGTTTTCGCCAGCCAAAAAACTTTAACTACTATGCAGTGCTATGCAGTGCGCTCGGCCCGTGCCGCCCCGCCCCGCCCTGCCCGGCACAGCGGTGATGCACGCCACTGCTGCTGCGGTGGGGGACTGTACCCGACTCGGACAATGGGCTGCCGTATATAGAAAATAATCGGTAGCTCCAAAGCCCCCTTCGCCTCGGCCACATCTTCATATATGGACAGACCACAATGGATTGTTATAGGAGAGTTGGGAAAATAAAAAGAGAGGGAAATGAAAAAACCTTTAAAAAAAAAGTACAGGGACTGAGCGTTCGTTCTAAGGGATAGTGAGCGGCCATAGCGGGGAAAAGGGAAAAGAGGGAGGGAAGGGGGGGGCATAAATGATAAAAAGCCCCCCTTTGCTACCACCACGGCCCCGCGGTGCAGCCGAGTCCAATTTGTGACTACAGTACAATCGTGCATGGACATGCATGTACGATGGGTATGAGTCGGTGAAATTAGAGGAAAGGAGGGGGGGGGAGTCGTGACGGGACCGAGTCGTCCCTCCTAAATGTACGAAAAACATGGAACGACGGAAAGGCGGACAATGCAGCTCATGACCTCGAAACTGCCTCGGCAGCGCCACGACGGCTGCATGCGGTAACTGACCCCCGCGACCCCCGATTCCACGGACCGAAAATACTGCAACTGCACTGCGGCCATTGTGCCGCGAGCTAGCGAGCCCCGGAGCTGCTGGGACAGGAGGTCCGACACGACCCTTCCACCTCTGAGGCACGGCACGACGAGCGAAAATAATCATTAAAAATTCGTATGATGATGATGGGAAGCCTTGCAATGCATCTTGGAAGCGGGCTGACTGCAGGACACGGCGGAGAGCGGAGAGCTGGCAACCACGCGCCCGTACCGTCTACGAAGAAAGGGCCCTCACCTCACCTCACCTACCGCTCGCTACCTGGCTTACCTGTTGCAACCCACCAGACCTTTACAATTTACAACAAACGGCAGCTGCAGTTCGTCTGCAACACCCACCCCCTGGCACTAATTTCCTGCCCGCCAGCCAGGTAGTAGTGACCCTCCTGTCCACTCGGAGGCACCATGGGGCCCCGGTGGGCCTCTGCGAACACCATCCGCACCCTGTGCCTGCCAGCCTCCGGCGAGGACCAGGACGACCAGGACCGATCGGTGGCAGCTGGTGCGGGACTCGATGGAGTCCCTGCTGCCGACGGGGTCCTCTGGCGCCAGCGCCACACCCGTGAGGCCCCGCGGCCCGGGGGCGCCCGCCGCCGGCCCCCAGCCCCGAAACCCAACGCGGAGCCGTGGGTGCGCTTATCAGACAACCCCCTGATATCGGCTTCCTCCGCGAGACAATGGCGACACAACAAGGAATGAAGACGAGGCCAATCGGCTGCCAATTCCATTTTATTCCCCGGCGCGCGTTGTCTCGGCTTGCCTCCCCCGCGGCCGGCGCCGGCGGCGGAGGCAGCCGTCAGACTCCCCAAATCCCCGCGTCCCACCGACGGCTTGCTGCCAGTCTCAGGTTTCCACGGCGTCGACGTCACGGGCCCGAGCACCGGGGCAGCTCAGCGCCAGGGTGGGGGCCGGCGGGGACCGGCGGGGGGACGGCGGGGGACGGCGGGGGACGGCGGGGGCGTCGCTGGCCCGGGCCGCCACTTTCTTCGGATTATCCATCCCGTCCCGTCCCACACGGCCCGGCCCTGCTGCGCCCGGACAGCACCACACCACCATCATCACCACCATCACGACCAGCAAACAGCAGGGTCGCTGCTGCTAACAAGGGCGCGCGGTTATAATTCGCATCCTCTTCTCCCTCCTCCTCCTCCTGCTCCTCCTCCATCTTTGCGACGTTTGCGAAGAAAACGAAAATGATGGTCGCATAATTACCGTTCAGAGGCAGGACAGACAGACAGACGGCCGAGAGACAACGAGGGCGGTAATAACATAATACAGGCAGCTCGCCCGGAGCCTGTCCCGGCCCGGCCGGCGCCTCACCTCACCATCCACTCTGGGGACCTCGGGGACCATCGCCAGCGCGTCAGCCGTGGGCCTCACCTGCAACACAAGAAGGGGAGGCACTTTAGCACACACAGCACGGCTCCGCAGCACTACATGTACGCCGAAACAAAGGCCGGGCCCCAGCAACGGCCCGGCACAGCCATGCCCGGCCCCGATATTGCGTGTAAATGTTGCAAGGCGCTTGGCAGCATGCTGGCAGCGCTGGGCAGCGCTGGGCAGGGCACAACCACCGCCAGCTGTGGCAGTGGCAGCAGTGGCCATCCGTGCGCGTCGGCCGGACGTTCGGCCAGGCCCAGCCCGCCCGCATAAGACGGGGCCGGCGTCCAAATTTCATAGAGGCGTGGCCCCTTCGGGGCCTCAGGGGGGCGGTGGGGGCCGCGGGGGTGTTGGGCGGGGCGGGGCGGGGCTGGACGTGTACGGCGGCCACGGCCTGGCGCTGTTGTTGCTGCAATTTCATGGCAAAACGCCATAACGCGGATATGTACCTTTTCCTCTCCTGCAGAGAAGAAAAGAGGGCAACAGAGAGAGAGCGAGAGAGCGCGCGCGCGCGCGCGCGAGAGAGAGAGAGAGAGAGAGAGAGAGAGAGAGAGAGAGAGAGAGAGAGAGAGAGAGAGAGAGAGAGAGAGAGAGAGAGAGAGAGAGAGAGAGAGAGAGAGAGAGAGAGAGAGAGAGAGAGAGAGAGAGAGAGAGAGAGAGAGAGAGAGAGAGAGAGAGAGTGTGCCGCGCGGTCAACAGCAGCACGGGGGTACAGTAGTACAAACCATGAACCCCGTCGTGCGCGCCTACCGTTACGTCACGTGGGCACACACACAACACAGAGGGCGCAGCGGGCGCAGCCACCGTAAAAACTAACGCAGCAAGAACTAGGCATAGCATAGAGCTTGCGCACACACACACACGACCTTCACGGCACAACAGGCTGGTTGCGCAAATAGTGCAAGAAAAATAGCCGTCGATGTGTATATCTTGTATCCAGAGACGCTAAATATATACAACACAAAAGAGTGGCGGTGGGAGACTCGCATGCCACACAGTAGAGCAGCGCAATCCGAGAAGTCTGCTATCTGCGGCAAAAACCGTCTCTGCGACTCGATACCGTACCGCATTACATAAACGGGGGTTGGCCGTGGCGGTTTTCCGTCCGCCGCCCGTCGATCCTCGAGAAAATGTGTGCGGCGGGCGGCGGTGGCTGTGGAGCGGTGCAGGCGTTACTGGCGCCACTGGCGCCACTGGCATCGCGCAGCTGCTCGAGTAGTAGCTCCGGGCCGTGGCAGCGAGGCGGGCGAGGGCCCGGAGGCCCCGCAGGACCCGGAGCCCGGAGGACCCGGAGGACCCGGAGGAACGCCCCCCCCCCCCCCCAAGATAGTAGCACACTTCAATTTCAGCGCTTTTGTTGCGCCCCGGAACCCTGGCAGAACCGGGCTGGCGGCGGGGAGGCTCCTCATCATCATGGCAGCAGCAGCAGCAGCAGCAGCAGCCGACAACATCAGCGCCGACCCAGGCGGAAAAGCGGCAGCCAGAAGCCAAGTGCACACACAAACGCTGGGACCTAGGGCGCGCTCTCCGCAGCGACGGGAATTTGCCCACCCTTACAGCTGCATGCATGCGGGCTGTGGGGCTGGGACGGGGGCGGAGGACTCTGGCTCCACACCACCGCGCCAACACCTGCAGCCTGAGCGGGGCGCAGGCCGCGCAGGTCAGGGCTGCCTGCCACGGCGGCGGCGCGGCGTATCCTTTGGCTCCAGTCACACGACGTTGCTATGCACACGACCCCCCCCCCCTCCCTCCCTCCCTCTCTCTCCTTATCACGGCCGAAAGCGCCCCCGTTTCCGAACGCACTCACTCACTCCCAAAAGGGTTATGACGACGGCGCTATGCAGGCGCTCGGCGAGCAACAGGCCTCGCGGCACGGTGCGCGCACGGCGCCGCCACGGCCGGGCACAGCCTGGTGTATATTTATGGCCGCCTTTTCCTCCTCCTGTGCGCGCGCATGTTTTAAAACTCCCCCGCCCGGCCCGCCTATATACACCCTGTTCCATAACTTTGCCCCCCTCTCCAGCGATAACAGGCGCGCGCCAATGGTCCGGGCCGTTCTTCGCGGGGGGCTGCAGGTGCGAGGCGCGGCGGGGGTGGTGGGGGTGGTACGGGTTGGGGGTCCCCCGCGACGCCATGGTGTCCCGGGGGATGACCGGGGGGATCGCTGATAGCAGCTGATAACAGCAACACTCACGCACACACTGCATTGGTCTCGACACGGCTCAGCAGCGCTGTATACACATTTTATTTTCCTGCTCATAGAGGATAAACATTCCGCTTCAGAGAGCCAGTTAGACCGACTGAGCTCAAATGTGATTTCCTCCCGCACACACATGGCGACGCACACATCAGGCACATGTGTGGGTGTAAGTGCCTTTATCACACATCACACAGACAGGTGCTGTGGCTCAACTGCGCCGCGGCTACACCCCCCCCCCCCCCTCCCACCCGCCCCCTTCCAAAAAAACACCAAAAAACCCAGCAACAGCAGCAGAACCCTCATCAGCGCTATCCCACTTTCCAGGCCCAGGAGTACTGTACGGCTGTACGGCCTGGACTGGACGCTGCACGTTCGTATAATGCGAAATGTTGTTAGTATATTTCCCTGCCCGCTTTCCGGAGGGACGACACACGACACCGCCACGCGACGCCACGCGCGGCAGAAAAGCATATTGCACCTGGACGAAACCGGCGGACGCTAACAGCCAGAGCCAGCACAGGTATGAATTTTTATTAGTCTGCCCCCGCGGGCGCGGCCGCGGGGCTTTTGGAAAGTGTCAGGTGTTGGACGCGAAAAGAAACAAGAAGGGGACATAAAAATTTGAAAAAAACACCGCAGACGATGTGTGTGCAGAAGAAGCGAGAGAGCGTCAGCGTCAGCTGCTGGAGAAGCATAGACTCTATGTGAAGATGCCCCTCCGGCTTGGATTGCAGCAGCTGCTGCTGCTGCTGCTGCTGCTGCTGTTGGGTAAGGCCGTGTGCACTCGGCCCGGGGGTGGGGGAGGGGGGGAGGGGTGAGGGAGGAGGACGGGTGGACGGCGCGTGGCGCGCGAGACATCTGCTCAGAGAGTCGGCCCGTCCTGTCCGTCCCTCATCATGCCTTCGGCTGCTTCGGCAGGCCACCACACACGCGCGCGCGCGCGCACACACACACACACACACACACACACGCCCGCCCGGCCCACGCCGCGCACCTTTAGCCCGTCATGTCCGGCCGGAGAAACGCATCGAACAGGGAATAATAATAAATACGGGCTGCGAGGCGGAAACATGCAGCGCGGTGTAGCGACGCCCAGCAGGCGCGCCCGGCCCAAGCCCAGGCCGCGACCACGTCAAAACGGATTAACCAGCCGGGTTGACAGTTGACAGCCGGGCTGGGAGGCCATTGTGATTGTGCACCGCCCCCGCTGACACTGCCCCGCCGACACCCGGAGCGGATACCGTTATGCAGAGAATTCGGGGAGCAGAAGGGCCGCGCTTACGACGAAAAGCGGGACGTATGCGAGCCGGGCAGCGGTGCTGTGAGTGCTGCGCTGGTGTGCTGCTACCTGGGCAGACCCTGGCCACACCTGAGTAAACGGGAAGAGCAGCGCTTGTCGGCGCGGCCCGACCGGGCCTTGCCGTTTTGCACACCGTTTTCGCCATGAGGGCCGCCTGCCGGCGCTGCGCACGGGCGCCGGATGGCCGCATAACCCCGTGTCGATGGCGTGGGGCTCGGCGTCGCTCTGCCCGCTGCTCGGCGCGGCCCCGGCGCCTTCCCCCCCCCCCCCCGTTCGGGCGATGTCGTTCGCATCCCGAGTTTATTCGGCCGGGGGGGCTATGGGGCCGCCTATGGGCCCTCGGCCTCAGCCCCGCACACCTGCCACCCCCCGGACGGGGTCGGCCTCGGCCATGACCACGACAACCACCATAAAGCGGGGCGAACTATCGTGGCCTCACTTCCCCGCTGCAGCAACACTCCACTCCACTCCGCCTACCTCACCTGTGCTGTTCTACACGGCGGGCGAGATTACAGGTGGGGCTCCCCGGCCGTGGGGGGCGGCCCGTTGCCCCACTCCCCACGCTCCGGTGGACACTGCCGCGCGCTTTGAGCCGCCCCCACATCGCCTACCCCTCGCGGGGCCCTCTGTGGGGTGCGGCGGAGGGCTGTGAAAGTGTGCCCTTCCACTTCACACCCAGCGGGCACAGCGCACAGGCAAAGCTAGGGCCCCAGCGTGCCGCGTGTGTACCACCCAGCCGACAGTGCACGTGGGCCGCGCCCACCCCGCGAGGCCCCGAGAGAGAGAGAGGGAGAGAGAGAGGGAGAGAGAGAGAGAGAGAGAGAGAGAGAGAGAGAGAGAGAGAGAGAGAGAGAGAGAGAGAGAGAGAGAGAGAGAGAGAGAGAGAGAGAGAGAGAGAGAGAGAGAGAGAGTGAGAGAGTGAGAGAGGGAGAGAGAGTGAGAGAGTGAGAGAGAGAGAGAGTTGGGGGGGGGGGGGGACGCGGGTCGGCAGCACGACGACGACGGCAACTCACCTGCGGAGTGCAGAGTTACTGGAAACCTAATCCGGAGAGGCTCTCCTCTCCTCTCCTCCCCTCTCCACTCCAGACCAGACCACTCCGGGGAGACGCTGGGTGGGCGGTCAGAGCCGGACCGCTGCAGCCGCCGCCTCAGCCGCCGCGGCTCTGCCAGCACCACTCCGCCAGCACGCACCGGTACGGCCAGATGGGCAGATGGAGCCGTTTTTTCCCCGAGGTGTCAGATCCGACCGGATAAGCGATGGATGCTGCGTGACGTCACGACGCTACGGCCAAAGATAGGAAATAGATGACGATCGATCAGATGAGGCCGACGTGTGTGGATGGGCGGCACAGACGTAGCCCCCCCCCCCCAAGCAGGGACGCATACGTCAGACGTCAAGTCGAGACCCATTCGATACGTACGGCGGGTACGAGTCACCACGTCGGCTCTCCCACTCTCTGCGTGTGTATGAGAGAGAGTGTTGGTGCTCTTCACTTGCCGAATCAGCAGGACTGAACTGGGCCAACCACAAGTCAGCCAGTAGTATATATACCCTTAGCAGCGACCACCACCACCACCACCACCACTGCCATGGCCATGTCCGAGGCGGGGCGGGGCCTTGCCGCAGTGCAGCGTCAGGGGCGGTGGGACAGCAGCTCCACGCCCGGCCCGGGCCCGGGCAGGGTCCCGCCACGCCCCGGCACGTACCCTCCACCGGATCCAATATACCGCAGCACCAGACTTTTATATAGGAAACAGCTGGGCGAGGTGACCGCTGCCCGCTGCCTGCTGCCCGCTGCCGGATGACTCCTCGCGCAAGAAGTGTCCGGCCGATAAGGAGGACGAGAACGAGAAGCGGACGACGGGGACGGCCGAGGAGAAAAAGCAGACGACACACGGCGAGGCGTGCTGCGACCGCAGAGGTAGGACCACGTCAGAGAGAGAGAGAGAGAGAGAGAGAGAGAGAGAGAGAGAGAGAGAGAGAGAGAGAGAGAGAGAGAGAGAGAGAGAGAGAGAGAGACAGAGACAGAGAGACAGAGAGACAGAGAGAGAGAGACAGAGAGAGAGACAGAGAGAGAGACAGAGACAGACAGAGAGAGACAGAGAGGGACAGAGAGAGAGACAGAGAGGACAGAGACAGAGAGAGAGAGAGAGACAGAGAGGAGAGAGAGAGAGAGAGAGAGAGAGAGAGAGAGAGAGAGAGAGAGAGAGAGAGAGAGAGAGAGAGAGAGAGAGAGAGAGAGAGAGAGAGAGAGAGAGAGAGAGAGAGAGAGATGTGTTCAAGGGTCGTCACGTCGCATCGCGTCAAGCGTCCGGAGAAAGGGAGTGAGAGAGTAGGGGTAGGGGGGGGGGGGGGGGGCGAACCGTAGGAGGCGGAAGAGAGCGTGCTGCGGAGCGGATGGAGACGGTTCCGACGGGTAGGGTCGCTGTCGCTGCGCTGCCATCATGGAGGTAGCTGCCATCGCGGTCCTCGAGCTCGCGAGCCCGGAGGGGAGATCCGCCGCCATCACACCGCAAGGCTGGGTGCTCGGGGCTGGGCAAGGCCTTTGCTGCCGTGCGGTAACGAAGGGCCGCTAAAGGTGAGCCGAGCGCATTTCACCGTCAAACGAAACGACCCTTTTCCACTGCGCTCGCATCAAAGAGATAACGCTACGGCCCGGCTGTGCGGCCGCCCCCGCAGATCAAACCCCGGTGTAACTTCCCCGCGGATGGCTGCCGACGGCTTGCCCACTGCCTGTCCGCCCCCCCCCCCCCGTCCCCCGCCGCGGGTCCGGCCGTCCCGGGTCCGCCGCATTAGATGGCAGGCACGTTCTCGCAGTCCGCGGCCGTCCGCGGGGCGATGAAGTATTTACAACCCCCGGCGGGGCCCGACACCGACCGCTCGTCGTCGCTCCCGGACAGAGGCAGGTGAGAAGACGCCCCCGCCACGCACCGCGCAGTGGAAGCTGAATATAATAAATACAAAGGGGATCGCGGAGGGGGGGGGGGGGCTCCCGTACGTGCGCTACCTGTCCGGGACGGGCTTTGATGAATAACCCAACACAGGCGCGCCACTTTCTGCACGCTTGCCTCGCTGCTTCGCACCTCGGCCAGGCCATATGAATTAGTCGTCCGGTCCAAGGCCACCGTTATGCACCCCTTTGGCACGCGGACGCGGTCCGGGTGGGTGGTGTCAATCAGGACGGGCACCGGCTGTACCGGCAGCGCCATCCCGTCGAAGTGGTCCCCCGGCGGGGTCCTGGAGGCGTCTCTCTCTCTCTCTCTCTCTCTCTCTCTCTCTCTCTCTCTCTCTCTCTCTCTCTCTCTCTCTCTCACACACACGCACGCCCGGCGACGCCAAACACACGGCAAATATGCTCCTGCGACCCATTTAGATTGCAGCCATGAATTAGTGACGACGGTGGCGGGCTCGCGGCCAAAGGGTTTCCACCACCTTTCCTGGCAGTACGCAGTATACCCTCCAACCGACGGCTAATCAAACAAACGAAGAGAGAGAAGGGGAGGAGAGGAGGGGGAGGGGGGATATCAGGGGCAGCGCTACGGCAAACAAACACACAAACAACAAAAAATGCCGGCGCGACGAATTTTTAACGCGTCCCTCGGCTGCTGCTTTGCTTTGGTCCTACGGAAAGACAGCGGTACAACAACGTTTTTCTTGAAAACTTTGTCAGCCAGGCAGGAGATGATATCGCCACAGAGCACCGACAGAGAGACAGAAAAAAAGGTTAGTTATGATATTTCCGTCGGGTGGTTGGCAGTACAGACGTGTCTCATCCCCGACTCCGTCCTCGGCCTTCCAAGATAAGCCCTCCTGGCCGATGCCGAGAGACCCTCGCTCGTCCCGAGTCAGATTAGAGCCCAGATTCTTAATACCGATACATATCAGAGAAAGCAGTAACCCCGAATCTAGAAACCATCTCCCGGCACTGCGCGGGTCCCTGCCCTGCCCCGCTCCTTGTCCCGGGCCGTGTCTCCACCTCCACTCCTGCCAACGTTACACTATACTGCCTCCCCTCTCCCTAATTGAGCCGGTGCGATAGCGGCTACGTACCGCACGTCTCAGGACCCCCTCCCTCCGGTCTTTGGCAAATATGTCAGGCAAGGCACCCCAGGAAAAAAAGAATGTTTGCCGCTGTCAAATAAAATGAAGAGGAAACAGCGGGAGTAAAACGAGAGAGATGAAAGAGGATGGACGGAGACGGCGATAAGGGCCATGCCGCGTCGAGTTGTGCCGTGCGGGCGGATCAACGCACTGTTCTGCTCCTAGCTACCGAGAGCCGGGATCAAAACTGGTGAATCGAGTGCGTTATCCGAGTCGCAGTCCCGGCCCGTATCGCTGAGGTAGCCGCAGTAGTAAAGCCCGGGCTGGGCCCGGCGCACGTCCGAGATCAGGCGGGCGCAGGCAGGCCGCGGTCACTGCGAGTGAGCGGCAGCACGCGGCGGCCGAGGTGAACGTGTTCCCCTTCACATTTCATGATCACGATCCCCGACCGCGGACTACTACCTGGGGACCAGGAGGACCCCTCGGGGCCATGCCAACACCCCACCAGGACCCCGCCAGGACCGGCGCTCACGGGCCGCTGGCTGCCGCCGCGCCAATCGGTATCGGGGCCACAGAGACAAAGGCGTCCTGTCCTAACCCTCGGCCTCGGCCTCGGCCTCGGCCCTCGGTCCCCAGGCAGGCCGCGGCATACATAACAAGCAGCGGATGATGAGCCGAGCCGAGCAGTCCCTTTGACGCGCAGCCATGCTAGGCCTCGGCCCGAGGCTACGCACCTCGAGGCGCACCCAAATCCAGTTCGGTGCCGCGCCGGGGGGATTTCATCACCCACGCGCACCCGCAGGCGCACGCACACGGCACACGGGGCACAGCCAGCCGGGACTGGGGGCGAAAGGTGTGCGTGGCGGGAACACCGCAAAGGGAGAAGTCGCATCCATCGCACCTCCTCCTCACATCCTATCCCGACCGACACGTCCGGGCGCGGCCGCAGGGGCCGCAGGGGCCGCAGGGGAGGGCTCGCCAACACCTGCGCCGTCAGGTAGCCTGCAGGGCCCGCAGCACGGCTTACCCTTCATTACCCCGGCGGTGCCCCGGCCCGGCAGCCTCCAACGTCATTTACATAATCGGTAATGGCGAGCAGGGCCCGGCCCGAGTCACATCGCGGCGTACGATCGCCCACAGCGTGTGGCCCCCGGCGGCGGCCGCCCGCCCCGCCCCCGGCCACGCCCCCACCCGGGGGCTGTTTTTGCGCGGGGTGCACGCGGCGGGGCCGCCGGACCTCCGCACACTCCTCCACGGGGTCCTCCACGGGGTCGTCCAAGCCCGCCCCCGCGCCGCCGAGCCGTCACGCGCTGAATGCCAAACAGGTGGTTGTTCTTCTTCCGCGCGCGGCGCGGCGGTTCGACGGGGGTGGCCTAGCGGCGCCGCCGCGCCAACGGGCGGAGGAGGAGGACGTCGGCCTCTGAGACTTACTTGAAGAGCGAGAGGCGCGTCGTTGACAAAAACGGCCCCGCAGAGCTAATGAATTTACCATGAGACGAAGCCGCGCCGCGACAGTCCCAAGCTGGACAACGTCACATGACGCCCGCCCGTGTCCAGCCGCTATGCGCAGAGGGCCCGGCCCGGCCGAGGTCAGTGCTCCGTGCTCTAGCTGGAGCCCCCGGCGGCCCTCCGCGGACCTAGGCTCCGGCCGTGACTGGAATGGAACACGCACCGCACCGCGCTGCTGAGAATGAGCGCCGCAACAACAGCGGCCACCGCTTTGTCACCAGGGCGATGAGCGCGCGCGCACACGCGGCAAAAACCAAACAGCGCCGCACAAACAGAGCCATATTTCGCCCCCCGCGGCCGCTGCGCCCCACCAGCCCCACGCCCCCGGCCGCGCACCGCCCTTCCAACCCTGTCCGCCTGTCCCGCCCAATTCCCCTGACGTTCTTTTCCATTTGGATGGTGTCACGTGCGATGCTCCTCCTTTTATGAGCGCGGCGGCAGGGCTCGCCGCGTGTGTTCGCATTTAGGCCCTTTGGCTGCGGTGGCGCGGCGTGGCCGGTAACGGCAGAGGGAGACAGAGAAAGAGAGAGAGAGAGAGAGAGAGAGAGAGAGAGAGAGAGAGAGAGAGAGAGAGAGAGAGAGAGAGAGAGAGAGAGAGAGAGAGAGAGAGAGAGAGGGCGGGGTCACTGCGGTCACCCCGGCCGGCGCGACGAGGTCCAGCAGCCACCGGGACAGGTTTATGACCGCGCTGGGCAGCGTTGGCAGTAAACAGGAGCCCCCCGATGGATTTATGCGGACGCCCACTCTCTTTTCTGTCCTTTTTGCACCTGCACGGCGGCGGCGGCGGCTGCACCCGCAGGACACGCAGAGGACGTCTCCGCCGCCGTCCTCTTGGCCGCAACGTCAACGGGGAGGAGCAGGGAGCCGAGCACGGCCAGGACATCGCGTGCTCGCTGACCATTAGCCCCCGGCCCGGCCCCGGCCCAGCGTCCGCAGCGCTGCAAGTGCACCGGCCAAGTCACTGCGCAGACCCCTCATTATCCCTGCAGGCCCTGCAGGCCCTGCGGGTCCCCCCCAGGGTTCCTCCTGGGTCCTGCCCATCCGATGTCAACCCGCCGCCCCGCCGAGGGACTCCCGTGGGACACCGCCCGCCCCGCCCGCCCGGGCAGGAAACCCCCGTGCGGGGTAGGCAGTGCCGCCGCACTCGCAAGACCCGCGGGACTGCCTACACTGCAGGCGCCCTCCGGGCCTCTCGGACCCAGCCCTGCACGCTACCGAAATTTCGCGCTCCGCCCGCCTGGTTTGCGCAGCTCCATCTCGGCGCATGTAGGCCAGTTGTTGAGCGGGCACACATACACGCACACACAGAGGCAGACATAAGCAGGGTCCAAAACGAACCATTCATCCACGTCGCCGAACCGAAACCGAACGAAACAACGCGGAAATAATGATAATAAATAAACCGCACAACAAATGTTTCCTCTCCGCGGGCTCCGAGCTCCGGGCTGCGGGGCTCCGGGCTCCCTTCCCTTCCCTCTGGGCCGGCTCCGGCCCGCGTTTCCACACGTTCTCCCGATCAGCGCGGGGAGCATGGGGGAGCATGGGGGACCATGGGGACCATGGGGGACCATGGGGGACCATGGGGGACCATGGGGGACCGGGGCCGGACGGATGGCTGCTGCGTCCCAACATGGTATGACAACGGCCGTATCGGCTCGGCTCGCCATGTCCCCGTAAGGACAGAGGCCACTCACACGGCAGCGCTTACCCAGTTGGAGAGACAGAGAGGGAGATGGGGGGACGCGCGTTTCCGCGGCACACCAACGCACCTGCAACAGACAGAGACAGAGAAAGAGGTTAATTATCGGCCGGCCAAAAGCAATCTAATCCGCGCTGGCTGCGGCAGCGGTCGGCGAGCAGAAGACGAAGCCCGGCCGGACAGTCCGAGCAGGCAGCCAAGTCGAAACCAATGAACAAGCAGCAGCAGCAGCAGCAGCAGCAGCGGCAGCAGCAGCGGTAACAGCAGCCAGAGCCCAATGCGTGTCCAGCTCCACAAAGCCAAGATGGGATATAGCGTTTGATTAGGGCCGGGCAATCTGCTGGTAGTAACGTCAGGCCCAGCTCGGCCCAGCCCGGCTCGGCTCGGCCCGGCTCGACTCGGCTCGGCCTACCTCCGCTGCGGCTGCCCGCTCGCCGCTCACTGCCGCTAATGCGGTCTTACGGTACTCGCGAATGTCGCTCATGTGTGTGCTATGGCCCTGCCGTGGGCCGCGGACCCCGCCCACGGCCCTGCGCCCGCGAGATCCGACTATACATGTCAACTTTCAAAATAGAAAAAAGGAATTTGTTTTAGTGAATTTTTTTGTAGGTGACCAAAAACAGTAAGAACCTACGAAAATTATTCCCAATTGTAACTTTTTCTTCTCGCTGAAAACTTATCATTCCCTTGTCGAAAAAATAAATATCCGCCCAAAAATTCTCTCTTTGTCGACAGCGCTGCGCAGATGGAAGAATGCGGACGGCGGACAACCGGCAGCAGGTTTGCTTTCATAAAGGGGCAGGGAAAAGAAGCCAGGAATGTGGGAGAGGGGGAGGGGCACACATACACACACACACACGTGCTAAACACGCGCACACGTCCGGCCGGCCGTTCGGCAGCGCGAGTCCTACCCCATCCGCCCCGGTAAGAGAGTCGTATAAACAGCCAAGTCAATCGCTGCTGCTGCTCCTGCCGCCGCCACCGCCGCCTGTGGCCTGGATAGAGTCAGGAGGCGCTGGCTATACTACACTACTTGCCCCACATCCTGTTGTGTTGTGGACTATGCAGTATTTTTAGGCCGCGTGTATGCAGTGGTGGTGGTGTGTTTGTCGGGGGCTGTTTGTGGGCGGGTGCCCGGCCGGCCGCAGCAGAAAGTCTGCCACCACCACCACCACCACCTCCACCAGCAGGGCAGAATGAGTCAGAGCGGAGGAGGATACCCTACCCTACAACACCACAAACTCAGAGAGCGTCACCGATACAGCAGCATCATATGGCGACCGCCACCGTGTCCAGGATCAAAGGCAGGGCATGGCAGGGCATGACAGGCCCCTCAGGGCCCGCAGGACCCTGGCCGCAGCCGTCATCCTCGGCTCATTCTCTGAGCGGCGGACCCCGCGGTGTGTGCGGATGGACGTGCACGAGGCTATTTCGGTGACGTGCACACGCACACACACAACGGTCCGGGCCGCGGGGCGCATGGCCCGTGCGTGCATGCGGCGGGCCCAGGCGGGGGCCCTCGGGGGGCCTAGAGAGGCCCTGCCCAGCATGCACCGCGCCAGGCCATCGCCCTCCGCGTCTTCTACAGGGGGGTCGGCGGGGTCGGGTATCGAACCCACGACACGGTGCACCGACGACGACAAACCCATACGAGGAGGACGTGCGGTGTGTCTTTATGTGGAGCGGCGATACTCCAGCCCACTCAGTCACCGCAGCACCGCGCTGCCCCGGCGCTGCCCACCGCCTCATTAGCACCGGCAGTGGGAGGGGGCGGGGGGGGGGGGGGGGCAAAAGAGAAAGGCGTTCTCGTTCGGCGTCGGCGTGCACTTGGCGGGATTCGCAGCAGCCCTTTGATTGCACACTCTCCATGGCCCGCGCCCGGGCCCGCCGCACCCCACTCTCTGTCCGTACAGACGCGTCCACAAATTTTTATCATCCGCGCTGTGCGTCCCACACACACACACACACACACACACACACACACACACACACGTGTCAGAGATGGAGGGCGCGACTACGCGACGACGAGTAAGAATGCTGTTTGAGAAAACAGATAGACAGAGAAAGAAGATGTCCGGGCCAGTGCCAGTGGACCGCATCGGCAATCCAGTGAGCCCCTCCCCTCCCCCCGCCCCTTGCCGCCAAAGCTAAGCCCGCGGGCGGGGTGAGAGGGGGGGGGGGGAGGCGCTTGTCGGAGCCGAGCCCGATGGCCCCCGGCACCCGGGTCCGCTACTTGACCAGTCCTTCTCTCTCTCCCTCTCTCTCCTTCTTCCTCCGATCTCGCTGCACCTGTCGGTCCAGTCAACTGCCGATCGCGCAGCGAGAGACGGAGGAGAGAACCAGGGCGAGAGGAGAGGGAGAGGGAGAGAGAGAGAGAAAGAGAGAGAGGGAGATGAAGTACTGCCGTTATGACCGCCTAATTCCGGCCTAACATGGACGAGCTGGGGCGGGGTGGGCGCGGCTCAGGTCACCGACTAGACAACATGGCCGCCGTTGGCAGCCGTTGGCCTCCCGACGCACCGGTCCTCCGATAGCGGGGAGACGACACCAGACACAACAACGGAGATGCAACGGCGGTAGTATCAGTCACCAGTCGCGCGATGGCCGCCGGGCAGAGAGAGAAAGAGAGAGAGAGAGAGAGAGAGAGAGAGAGAGAGAGAGAGAGAGAGAGAGAGAGAGAGAGAGAGAGAGAGAGAGAGAGAGAGAGAGAGAGGGGGGGGGGAGGGATCAACACTCTCTAGCTCTCAGTCAGTTCCGTCTCCAATTGAACTATATTGAAGTGAGACATGAAGGCGAAAGGGCCAGCCGCAGGCCGGCGGAGCTGAGGGCCTGGCGACGTCAAAGGGCATTTATTGGGCGAGGACTCGGAAGGACTTCGCTGGACTCGGCGCTGCAGCGAGGACCTCCCCGACATGGAGTCGGCGCTGAGTCCGAGGGAGGGGTCCTTGATGTCGGCTTGTGGCGCGTCAAACACCGCCCCCTCCACACTGTGGCGGCGGTGAGGCTGGCAGCTGGCAGGCCCGCTGCCCGCTTCGCTTCTCGCCGCCAGGCCTCGGCTCGGTCCTCGGGCCGCCTGACACGTCGTTGACGTTGACTCTTACAAAGATTGTGTTCCGCGCGCCCCTTTTGGCGGGCAGCCTTTGGCGACGATTGCCACCGGAGCGGTGCGCGGCACGCGGGCCAATAGCGGAGAGAGAAAGCCCCCAAAGCAAACGGGCGGGGCGCGGCGGGTTTGTGACAGCACAGCACGGCGAGGACCCGACCTCAGCCTCAGCCCTGCCCAGCTCAGCGCTCCACACGGCGCCGCGCCGCGCCCAGGACGGCCCGGAAGAGTGCAATTCTTTGCTAAGAAGGCGGGCCGGGCCGTCGCCATTGTCTCTCTTCTGCGAGACTCTTTCACGACTGCGACAACGGCTCAATGGCTGTCGCGCTGTCGCCCTGTGCCGCGGCCGGGGTCGCCGCGTCACCGCGCCGCGCCGCGCCCACCTGGACGCCGCCGAGACGGTCCCCCGCGGCCCCTTCCAGATGAGTAACGACCGGTGTCCATCACAGGACAGCGGCAGCAGCAGACGATCGACTTCCGGCGGAGAGCCTGTTGCAGGGACCGGGCCAAACGGCGCGGGTAGTCCCGCTGCCCCGCCACACCCCGCCTCGCCCTGCCCCGCCCCGAGCGTCAACAAACTGACTGGCAATAAGCAAACACACACACACACACTCACTCACTCGGGGTGTAAGGTGGATCTGCAAGCGCACGGCCATGCACACAGACACACACAGACAGACAGACAGACAGACGGACGGACGGGCGGAGGCGCGTTGCGGGGAAGACAACACCGTGACGCACATCCTCTTACCCATCGATCGGAAAGCCGCTCAACCAAACCAAGCGAACAGACCAAACCCACTCGACCCACCCCTCTTATCATCATCCCTCTGTCTCTCTCCCTCCCACAGAGAGGCGTCGCCGCCGCCGTGCGAGCGTGCAGCTGCGCTACACGTTATCATCCATACAGGATGGGTGCCAAAACAGCTGTACAGCGCTCAATTGTCACCCCAGAGTGTGTGACAGAGACAGCACACGCTCACCTCGGCCGGCGCTCCTCGTCCCACTCCCATTGTTTTCCCCGCCGCACACAGCAGCAGCGCACGCGAACTGGCAGCAGGAGGGAGAGAGACAGCGAACAAGTCGCCGGGTCAAATATGATGGGGGCAGCGGGAGCAGGCAGCCGGGAACGACACTGACACTGCACACGGGAGACCAGACCGGGACGGGAGACCATCCGAAGGCGAATTGTATCGCTCCGTCGTCGCAGGAGGGAGCGAGAGAGCGCGTGTGTCTGAGGTGTATGTGCGCGCGGCCATGAGGGCGAGAGAGAAAGGGCGCGGGCGAGCGGGAAGGAGGGCGCGCGCCGTGAACAGTGGTTAAACGACCAATATTCGGCCGGAGCAGGCGGCGGGGGTGGGGCCCAGCCGGATAATAAAACGCGGTGGAGTGGCATAACGCTCCAGCCACGTTCCCCTTCCCTTTTCCTCCCTCTCTCTCTCGCTTCCAAAGTGACATGCGCAATGCCAATCCATCCCCCCCTCTCTCTCTCTCTCTCTCTCTCTCTCTCTCTCTCTCTCTCTCTCTCTCTATCTATCTCTCTGTCCTACAAGTGGCGGCACGTGGCGACCCCCACCCTAGTCGAGAGAGAGAGAGAGAGAGAGAGAGAGAGAGAGAGAGAGAGAGAGAGAGAGAGAGAGAGAGAGGGGCGAAAACATTCAATATCGCAAGACGACAAACGGCCCTCGAGTCCAAATATTGTTCCTGGCCGGGCGAGAGGCCCTCTCCCACCCTTTCCTCTTTCTCTGCTGCTGCTGCCGCTGCTGCCGCTACTATGCCAGCAGGTTTTAGGTGAGCGAGCCGAGCCGGGCCAGGCGGCCAATCTGCGGCCGCTAAGAACTCGCCCCGCCGCACTCCGCGGCGCTAGCTGGCGGCGCTCGCACACAAACATGCGCGCATGACGACGGATACAACTTGACAGCGCCATTAAAACTTGACGTGCGCGCACACAAAGGACCCGGCGGTGTGCCATATATATGGTGTAGCAGTAGTCGTGGGCTAGTAGTCCGGGGGAAACGGTTCGCAGTTCCTGCTCTGGAAAAGCGTCATCGTCATGGCTGCACTCGCCGCCCGCCCAGCCGCAGCAGCAGCAGCAGCAGCAGCAGCAGCAGCAGCAGCAGCAGCAGCAGCAGCAGCAGCAGCAGCCGCCGCAAGTCGCTCCGCCCGCTGCACGCTAACGTCGCGCGGGCTTGCCTACCACCACGGCGGCCCGGCCTAGCCGTCCGGCCGCCAGTGCCAGCCGCCTCCGCTCCCGCCTAAGCTTCAGACGGGCTCGCGTCCCCTGTCCACACCAGTGTCCACACCCCGGCCCGGCCCGGACCAGACCCCGCGGCCCACTCGGACAAATGATTGAATTAGCCTTCGTTGAGAGCGAGCCGGGACGGGACGGGCCGCCGCCGTCGCTGTCGCCGCGGCCGGCCCACACCCGTCGGGGCACTTCTTTCACACCAAACGCCCCATAGAGGCGAGGCCGAGCGGCTGAGCCGCGCGCTGCCAGCTCCAGCCCGTTGGCCGGCCGCCACAATAGAGGCCAACGATGACACATTACACCACCACCTCGACAGTGCGTCCGAGAGAGACCGCAGTTGTTGTTGTTGTTGTTTTCTCTCTTCCACGGCACGGCTCGCGCGCTCTGCGTGTGGGAAGCGGAATGGGATCCGCCAATAGGGACATTACCGCGCAGCGCCGGGCCCCGCTGGGCACTCGGATTCATTTCCAGGGCCTTTACTACCCGCAGCATAAACACAAATCTCCCTGCCGCCCGAGAGTGAGGACCGGGCCGGGCCCCGCTGTCACTCCTCCCCATTCTCCCTCCGCGTCAAGCGCGCGACACACACACTCTGGCGCCGGTCCCCGGGGATGCTCCAGGAGTGGGCTGCGCTGCCTCCAGCCCGCTCCAGCCCGCTCCAGCCCGCTCCAGCCCGCTCAGGAGGGCTCTCTCCGGGACTGACGGCGCCATGGGGAGGAACGTGACAAAACAATGCTCACGTCGCGGGAGTGTTATCAGCGGGGCATCGCAGTGCAGTGCCTAGCGCGCCTAGCGGTGCCCTCTCTCCTCCTCCCCTGCGTGCTGCACCACACGGCTCTGGCGTTGCGTTTGCGTGCGTGCAACAGACAGATTGGTCGCGAAACGCAATCAACGTAATGTACAACAACAAAAGCTGAGCGAGAGAGACAGCCAGCTCGCGGTTAGAGCGAGCGCGCGCACACGAATTCTAGGGAGCGAGAGAGAAGGCGTTTTACGGCACGAAACGCCCGTAAAAATCGAGCAATTTAACAACGCAGTAAGGGGGGAGGGGGAGGAGGCCAAGTGCACCAGTGTACGTACTGCAAAGGCTCTTTTACGAGGTGCAGGAACATTGTTCGCCGAATATGGACGAAGGGTGTACGGGACAGGACGGGGCCGGGCGGGAGAAGGGAGGGGGGCTGCATGGAGGAGACGGGCACCTCACACACTGGCGGAGCTGGAGGCTGCCGGGGGCCACAGGCGGCCACAGGCGGCCACAGGCGGCCACAGGGGTCCGCCATGCCGACGCAGCTCACGCCCGTCCCGGCAACGGGTTCTGCCTCGATCCTGCCGCCCCGCCCCGCCCCGCCCCGCCCCGCCCCGCCCCGCCCCGCCCCGCCCCGCCCCGCCAGGATCGCAGCCAGCCGACGGGACCCCGGCGCCACGACTCCGCACTCACTCCGCGGGTCCGGGTCTCCGCGCCGCCGTCGAAAATTAAAAAATTAACCCAAGCAAAAATCAAGATTGGAGAGGCAAAGGCGAAAGAAAACAACGAACGGGGGAAGAAAAAAATTAAACGAAAAAGAGACGAAATCACGACGGCCGACACGACGCCAACAGAGCGCCATTAGGCGCCATGAGGCCCTAACGGAGACCCCCGTAGCCGTTCCACGCGGCATAACGCCCTGTCGCCTTCAATTAACGGCGTACAGCACGGTGCCACCCCCGGCCCACACCCAGTGTCATAGCGCCTCGACTCGGGTACATTTCGGCCGGAGAGCGCGCGGCGGCGGCACTTTGAGAATTTACGCCGGCGCTAATTTTTGCCTTTGTTTTCATTCTTCTTCCCTTCTAGCCCAGAGGTGGCAACGCTGCACTCGCCAGCAGCTTCCGGGCCGGGCTGGGTCGGCCCGCCGGGGCGTCGCGCTACGTTTCCGGACTCGCGGTGTGGTGCGGCGTGGCGGGGGACAGCGGGGGAGGGGAGGGAGGGGGCCGGCCTTTTGTTCCGCAACGTCCTTGGCTTTGTGAACGCGCGCGGCAAACGCCGGCGACGGCGCGGAAATCGCCGAGTTTCGCCGCGAATTTCAAACTTGGGCGCCGCGGCCGCAGCCGCCCCGCACGGAGGTGGGGCCACAAACAACGCGGCGGTGACGCACTGGGTTCACCGGCCCGGCCCCGGCCCCGGCCCCGGCCCCGGCCCCGGCCCCGGCCCCGGCCCCGGCCCCGGCCCCGGCCCCGGCCCCGGCCCCGGCCCCGGCCCGGCCCCGGCCCCGGCTCCGGCCCCGGGACCCGGCAGCCGCGGCCAAATTGTCCCGCCAGGGCACTTTTCTTGCCGGCGCTGCAGTTAGGCCTGCAACGCCCGCCGGCCCCCAGGCCCCAGACCCCGGCCCAGGCATTTGAATGGCGCCCGCGCTCCGCTCGTCACGAGTCCAGCCGGGGCGGCAGACGGGGGCCTGGGTCGGGCCGAGCCGAGCCGGGCCAGAGGACGAGGACCCCGTCCTAGTGCTGCCAGCTCAGCCGGAGCCACCAGCGACACCCCGAGACCCAAGAGCCCTCCGGCTTCCCCGCTTGAACAGGGTCGGATCGGCCGGAGCTGCTGCGGCTGCTGCAGGGAAACGGGAACAGCACAAGTGGACTGCATACTTTTGGCGTTCGGCACAGCGTAGGCCAGCAAGCCAGACGGGCCCGGCCAGGGCAGGGCCAGCCTGTCAAACAGCTCGCCTCTCGCCGCCACGCCCTCGGCTCGCGCCGTGCCTGGCCGCGCCACGCAAAGGTGTGTGTGTGTGTGTGTGTGTGTGTGCGCGCGGAGAGAGGAGGGGGGGGGGAGGCTAACGGTTTTCAGACGCACACGTCCCGGCTCCAGCCGTCCCCGCGGCGCGACCTGGCTCCCCGTACACACACACACACACACACAGGCCGCTCGCCGTCGCCTGTTCCCCCACAGGTAGCGACGAGGAAAGGGGAGAGAGAGGACGGGGAGAGGAGGAGGGGTGAGGGGGGGGGGGGGGATCCCCTCGACAATGGGGCCAAAAATCAGACTCTCATCCTTCCCCTCCCCCTCCCCGAATCGACTGACTCGCCTCGCCGCGCGTCCCGATCTGAACCGGGCCAGCAGGGCTCGTGGAGGATAGGATAATTCACGTTTCAATGACTTGCCACTTCACATTTCGGGACGGTCGGTCGGGACCGGACTCTAATACTTTCTCGCGGCGTATACACGTCAGCGTAGTACTGCCGCTGCGTCTGACGCACCCGCCGCCTGCCAATGCGAATGCCAACGTCGAGTTGTCGAATGCAGATTTCTACTTCTCGCACCACATTCCCGGTTCGCGAGCCCGCGCGTTCGACATCGCTCACAAGCCGCGATGGAAAACAATTATACTAGGTATACGGCGAAAACGGATGGGGGCGACCGAACGGAAGAGAAGTGTGTTCGTGTGTGGAGGGGGGGATGCTGCGGGGGGTGGAAGTGGAAGGGGCGGGGGGTGGGAGATCTGATAAACGAAACGACACACACAGGGCAGGGCAGGCGCGCATGCATGGGGGTTGTCGTCACGTCGCGGTGGTGATATTAAATCTCGTCATTATCTCTCTCTCCCCCTAGCGGAGCCCGTGTGCGTGCGTGCAGCGTGCGTGCAGTGTGCGTATAAAGTCAAGCCGCGCACACACACGCACACACACACACACACACGGTGCACTCGCGTCGAATCGAACGCGTAGGCCTGCCGGCGCCGGGCCCACGACCACGCCGACGACGACACACGCATTCCAATGCATTCCAGGACGCCGTCACGGCCCGGCCCGGCCCGTTCGAGCTCCGCGTTAGAGCACCGCCCGTTAGAGAGCCGCCACAGCGTTAGAGAGTCCCTTCCCCCTTTTAATAGCCGCCTCTCTCGCCAAGGGGGGACAAATCGGGCCGGCCATAATGAATACTCATCAAGGTGCACATCTGGTGCTCCGAGCCGAGCCGAGCCGAGCCGAGCCGAGCCGAGCCGAGCCGAGCCGAGCCGACCCGTCGGAGCCGTCCATACACGGGCCACGGGCCACAGGGCTCTGCAAAGGCCATTCATTCCGCTGCATTTCGCGGTGTGCAGCTGTCCTTGTCCCGCCCGCTCTCTCAGCCGGATGAGAGGGCGCGGCCGGCCGTTCCTACCCCCAGTCTCTCTCCCATCTCCCTCTTCCTTCCTCCCTCCCTCCCTCCCTCCCTCCCTCCCTCCCTCCCTCCCTCCCTCCCTCCCTCCCTCCCTCCCTCGCTCGCTCTCGCTCTCGCTCGCTCGCTCTCTGTCTCTCTCTCCCCCTCTCTCTCTCTCTCTCTCTCTCTCTCTCTCTCTCTCTCTCTCTCTCTCTCTCTCTCTCCTCTCTCTCTCTCTCTCTCTCTCTCTCTCTCTCTCTCTCTCTCTCTCTCTCTGCCAAGCGACACAAACAGCAGTGATGGGTCGCAGGGTACAGCTCAGCGCCCCAACGCCAACCTCCGCCACAGCGGAAAGAAGCCCGGTCGCCCGGCCTCTCAAAGCGAGAGAGAGAGAGAGAGAGAGAGAGAGAGAGAGAGAGAGAGAGAGAGAGAGAGAGAGAGAGAGAGAGAGAGAGAGAGAGTCGCTCGACTGAAAGGGGATGGCACGGCACGAAAGGCAAGCCAGGCAAGGGCGAGTTTATACGAGAGGTCGTTAAATCAGCTAAATCCACGCGAGCACAGACCGAAGCTGAAGGCCTCCCTCCCGGCCCGGCTGGGGGAGCTGCTGGTGGTTTGGTGGTGTTTTCAGGAAGTGGCTCCGGCCCGGACGACGGGGGCGGGGGCGGGGGGAGGGGGGGGGGGTGAGATGGGGGCGCAGAACCAGGGCGGCGTACCCGGGAAATAAACTTGGCAGAGGGGACTCTTACTGCACGTAATACACGCGAAGGAGCAGACAGTAGTACAGCACGGCGGCAGATCGCGGCCGGCCCGCCCTCCCGGATCCGCTCGCCACGACAGCAGGGACCCACAGGACCCCTCCGACCCCATTGCGGTCCTGCGGGCCCTGCGGTCTGACTTCAGCTCATTTCATGCCCCTTGTTGCAGGACTGCTGCTCTGGAAAGCGTTTTATTAATCCAAGTCGTAATGAGCGACTGCCGTTCTTGGCAGCGGAGCGGCCGCGGCTCAGCTCGGCTCGGACCTGCCTGGGCGCCGCCGCGTCGCCACGGCAGGAAGGAAGGAGGGCGGCACACACACACACACACACACACACACATGCGTGCGCGCGGACCTCAAACGGACCCCACACGGACCCACATCCACACACTAACTACACACTTGGAGCCAAAACCACACAACGTTCCCAAACGGATTTCAGGCCGCGGGACCCGGCCAGGACCTGGCTGCCGCCGCCGCTAGGACCACACATAGGAGACCCGCTCCGCTCATCTCCTTGTCCTGTCCCGTGCAGAGGAACCACACCGCGAGGGGAGAGAGGGGGGGGGGAAGAGAGAGAGTGAGAGAGAGAGAGAGAGAGAGAGAGAGAGAGAGAGAGAGAGAGAGAGAGAGAGGAGAGAGAGAGAGAGACGACGCCGACGACGTCAACAGAATCCGTCCTGCACCAATTACGTCCGCGCTCGTCTCGTAGGATGGGATTATCCCTCGACGAGTGTTCAGCAAATATGGAGTCGGGGACCTCCGGCACAGGACAGGACCCCCTAGGACCTCCTCCGGCACGGCACGGGACCCCGCCGCGGCTGCAGCCCTCGGCAGCAACAAGAGAAACGAGCCTCAGAGAGGGCTGTGCTCCGCTGTGCTCCGCTGTGCTCCGCTGTGCTGGTTGGGGATGAGATACCCGGGATGGCAGCGCGGACAGAGACGCCATAAGCAGCGCTCCCATGGGATCCGGCCGGGCAGCGCGGCGGGCGCGGCCAGTGCGGCAGCTTCCTCCAAATATAAAGCGCGGGTCCAATTTTCAGCCCGAATTACTGTACAATTACTGTACAAAAAAGTTACAGCAACTGTAAGTTGGCCTTGGGGCTGCCCTCCTGCACGTCCTGTACGAGGGGGGCGTGGCATGGCTGTGTCCAGCCCAGATCTGGAGCACAGTGCTAATGACGCGGTGGCGTGTCCAAGGCCGCGGTGGCCGCGCGGACGACGCAGCTTTTTTGTCTGGATAACAGGACTGGGGCACTGCGGGCCCTCCGATTTTACTCCAGTTTTTATTTTTATTCCGTCCTCCCGGGTCCCGGGTCCCGGGTCCCGAGTGCACGGGTCGGGGACTTGGCTCGCCTCCTCTGGCTGACGGTCGCGCACACTCTGCCGCGTGTTCTCCACGCCGGCCAACGGGAGAAAGCACGGCCTGCATTTTGGCAGCCGTGCTGCAAACCCGGGAAGAAACGCGACCGACTCGTCCGCGAGTGCCAGGCCAGGGAGGGCAGGGACCGATATCATATCGGGGGGCTCGGGTCGGGGCGGCGATGTGAATTTAAAAAAAGGAAAGGAAAAACTTTAGCCTTTTCAATTTTTTCGTGAAATAGACCAAATAGACCTATATCCTGAAACCAAAATATTTCAAAATCAATTGAAATATTTCGGTGAAACTTCACAGTTATCAAAAATTTCTGCTTCTGCATCACTGCTCGGGCTTCTTCTGCGGTACCGCACACCACAAGAAAGGCCGGTCCGATAGAGGCCAGGACTCTAGCCAGGACGATCAGCGCTGTCCACTCCTGGACTTTTTTCCTCCCCGCTGGCGACTCCAAACGGCCGGGCTGAGCCTCGTACTACATAGAAGGCTAGAAGGGGGGCAAAAAGGGGCGCGTCGAGGAGCAGAGCCTCCTGTACACAGCAGTGCGGTGGTGCTGTACCAGCATGGCCGCGGGGAGCCTGCCTGCCTGCCTGCCTGCCTGCCTGCCTGCCTGCAGCACACAACTCTCCCCTGGAGACGCTCTCCGATGCCCAGCCCGCTCCGTCTGAAATTGCTTTCTGGATCAGCCATCGGCTCGGTCGAGTGCAGCCCGGCCGCCAGCGCAGTTGGACAGTTTGCACCCACAGCGCTGCCGCTGCTGCCGCTGCTGCCGCTGCTGCCGCTGCTGCACGCTGGGCGCTGCACTCTGCGTCGCATTACTTACACATTCCGCAAAGGGACCCGGGACCGGCAAAATGGTGATTAGCGCCTAACGCCCCTCCAGCGCAGCAAAGCCCCGCTCAGCCGGTAGGCCTCTCTGCCTGCTGCTGCCGCTGCTGCTGCCGCCACTCCAGCTAATAATCCGGAACGATATTTCCGCTGCATGGGCCATACGCAAATGGAGAGCGAGCGGGCATAGCGGGAGCGCGAGTGGTTAGAGGGGCTCAGTGCATGCCTGTCTCTACCCCCTTCCTCTTTGTCTCTCTGTCTCTCTCTCTCTCTCTCTCTCTCTCTCTCTCTCTCTCTCTCTCTCTCTCTCTCTCTCTCTCTCTCTCTCTCTCTCTCTCTCTCTCTCTCTCTCTCCTCCCTCCCTCCCTCCCTCCCTCCCTCCCTCCCTCTCCTCTCTCTCTCTCTCTCTCTCTCTCTCTCTCTCTCTCTCTCACACATACACACATGGATCTAATACACAGTGGGAGACTTAATGAGGAGTGACTCAATTAATGAATTCGCCCTCTCCCACGTTCATTCTATCCCTCTCTCTCTCTCTCTTTCTCTCTCGCTCTCTCTCTGTCGCTCTCACACACACCTGAATGAATGAATGGAGGGGGGGGGGGGTATCTCTGCTGTCTGCATCATGGCCATTCAAATTGCACGCCGCTGCCAACGCGGTGACACATTCCCTCCCTAAACTGCCGTCCCGTTATGACAAGTGCAATGAGTCATGACGCGCGTGCGAACACACACACACACACACACACACATTCGGAACTGAGAATCGGAGCATTAGTAGTGTAGTTCGTTATATATAGATATATGTGTGTGCAGACTCTAACAGACAACAATGAAGTGAATGGGAAAGAGTTGCGTGGCGCCATCCGCCGCTGCCCGCCTGTGGCCTCTGCTGCCTCAGTTGTCTCTCTCCCTCTCCACCTGAGCCACCACACACACACACACACGCCCCACAAACAACCGGGGCACCTCGCATGTGAGTGAGTGTGTGTGTGTTTCTCGTTAGCGGAAAATAAAAGTCTGCCGAGGAGCGCGCAGAGACGGCGAAGCAGAGCAGCGACAACAGCAATCTCTCGATCACCCCCCCCCCCCCCTCGGGACCCCCGCGCCCCCGGGGCCCCCCTCACCCCACCGCGGGCACCCCTCGGGCTGCGCGGCCTAGTGCGGCCCGACCCCCGGTACGGCGAGAGGCCCTCGCTCGTCATGCGAAATGCTCTGCCCCGCTTATCAAACACACGGCACCTGGTGCGCACGACACAGACAGACAGTGCATGTCAGTTGTGTTGACTCACATACTAGTACCGCACAGATGATGAGCTCGATGACGATAAACTACGGTGCCCAAACACGGCTTGACTTACCCTCCGGACGGACTCCGGTACAGCCGGAGCTCAACACATAACGCGTCACGTCACGTACCTGCAACAGACACGAACACAAAGTTTTTTATTTTAAAAGGCTTTACAGGGTTTTTTACACAAACACAGTTCTCCAGCCGCGAGCTGCCCGGGGGGATGGGTTGGTGTAGTGAGCCGTCAGGGCGTCACCGTCACCCCTCAGGGCGTCACCGTCACCCCTCAGGGCCCGCGCCCCCGCCCGCAGGCCGCAGGCCGCCACCAGTCCTACAACTAACTTTTGTCCCCCACTGGTCCGCGGTCCGGTCCCTGAGGGTGTAACACATCGCACTGCGGAGCGGGCAGAGAGTGTCCCGCAGTGTCCCGCCGCCGGCCGCGCAGCCCCGCCGGGAGCCGTAGTTACTCGCAGACTCAGGCATCGCGTGCCGCACACGGCAGCCCAGGGCAGCCCGCCGCACACCACCGCACCGCGCCGCGGACCACCAGCCGCCCTCCGCCGCCCTCCCGTCCCGTCCCGCGGTTCGCTCGCTTTCTCGCGATACGCCGCGGGCTGCGCGGGCTGTGCCGTGCCGCGGGTAAGTAAGTGGAGTACACGAGCTGCGGCCCGCCGTGCCGTGCCGTGCCGTGCCGTGCCGTGCCGTGCACTATATCGACGCGGA